>PVJA010013084.1:0-50328 GCA_004027025.1 Myocastor coypus
GATGTGAGCCATGACTCTCGGGAAATGGAACTTCGAATTCCCATGTTGACCTCCACTTTAAGGCACATTGTTTCTCATGTTAGGCTTTTTATGTCAGTAAATGTTGTGATATTTTCTATTCATTAGTCTCAGGCCCATTGACTAGGTGCAAGCAAGACAAACATAGATATATTCTTTATAAAGTTATAATTTCCAAGTACACAATAAATAAAAGGGACTAAACCAGAAACCCAAGTCATCGGTAGGATGAATCCTACCAATAATGTGTTACAAACTAAATTTGAGTCAAGATTCCCCACGTGTAAAATGTATAATTTCTAAACTATTACGCTTTTTTATATCATTCTAGTCTTTCAAGAACAGACTAGATACTTGCCCTAACTCATAAGATACTGCAAAGGCTTCAACTGTGAACCTAGACTAATTTAGTTTTATCTATGTTTTGCAAAATGTGATGTATAACAGATGGTGTCGCGAGGAACTCTGTGTGGACCTCTGATTACCTGATCATAGAAGTCAACAGCAAAGCCAGGAGAGAGCAACAACTCACGGTGAGACACAGGCAGCAAGTGTCTTGCAACTTATAATTGCCCCCTAGATCGAGTTGATTTAACTTTAAATCATGAGCCCTAATCAAGACAAATGGCCGCATGGAGCAGGTATCCGTTATGACAAGAAGCGGACTGTGATCATTTTGTCACACTACTGCCATTAGAAGACTTTTTCTGCCAACACTTTTCCTATGATGGCTATTAAATTTTATAGGATTTTTCCCACCATTAGCTGTAATGGAACTTGCGTGTTAAAAAGCTTACAACGAATGAAAACCACTATTGCATTGTTTCACAGGGTCAGAACCACAGTTACTGCTATTCTGAATGAAGAACAGATCTAAAAAGGTTTGAGTAATTCATTTTCATTGTATGATTCCTATATAAGCTTAGAGGGAAAGCCTAGCTACTTTGAAGCTCTTCTATTCTTGAAACCAGATAGATTTTTTCCACACACGTAAGGAACCTGAAGATTTCAAAATAAGCCAACCATAAGACATCTCAAGTGCTATTTTTGTCCAGGAAATTTGTGTACAATTAAGCACAATTCTCCCTTAGTGTATTTGCCTAAAAAGTTATCCTTTCATGGAACTACAAGGGAAAAAAACTCACTAGGTGCTTATGATTGTTTTAGTAAATTAAGAAAAGAGATCAGATTCTCTTCAGGATGTTTATTAAAAGCCGCACAAATTATGGAAACTACAGAGAAGGCACACAATGAAGATTTCTTAGCTAATTCTATTCTCCAAGAAAATTCAGCAACTTAATCTGAAATTTTGAAGATTTGTCATTCTCAACTCTTATTCTGAGTTATTACTTGTAAGTAAATATTCAGGGTCACGCAGACCTAGCAAAGTAAGATATAGGAAACTACAGATTCATAGTTCTCCAAAACTAGTAAAATGTGTCACAGTTGATCGTTCTAAATCCCTTCTATTTGGTATGGCCCACTTGCCATTGCCTTGTCACTGGGAATCTTCCAAGTCACCCTGACCTTCACTTGGACTATTCAGGAGGCACATCATCCACTAAATGCTCTCTCCCTGACTCAGTGGGGAGAATGCTTCAGAAAACAAAGAGTCTCAGTAAATAGTTAAAACAACTAATTTCCAAACCTCTTCACTTTTATTTTTACTTGACCTTTTCCTGATGTGGATTTGAGCTTCTTTCCGTGTTTCTCTTGCATACATTTAGACCAAAGATCTCTGCTCCATCATGGGCCCCCATGGAAGAGTATGAAGAGCTGGAAATTTTCCATAGTTTCTTATTAAGAAAATATCCTTGGCATTTGCCCAAGTGAGCATTGTGGAAATGCTAACGTAAAATCACTTTGTTATCTTTTTCCTCTTTATGTCTCCCTATCCCCTCTTCCCTCCATCCAACACCCTGCACCATCTTCCAAAACCAGAATCAGCGAAACGGAAGTCGTGCTTGGTGAGGGACACAGAAGATGGAATTCATTCATTCATTCATTCATTCATTCAGCAGTTGCATGTGTAATCAGACACCCAGTTGTTCCCTCTTATGGCAAGGATTACCATAAAGCCATGGTACATCACAGCCATTTGCCCTAAGTTGCCCAAATTCGAGGAAGCAGATAGCTTCCCAAAACTGTGGTCTGGCTTAGGGGTTTGAGGGAAAATACCCTATGCACTGTTGGCAACCTTAGATCACATGCCTATTTCTGTTTTGTGATAAACATTAGTGTTAATAGACATTTGTTTCCTTTCTCTTATTATACATATGTGGAATGGCTCAGCCGCCCAGCACAGAAATGCAGTGGGCTCATGTTGGTGCACAACTAGTTGTTCTACTTTGGAGAAATCGCTTCACTTCTCTGTCACTCAACTTCCACATTTTTTGGGGAGTCAAAGACTATTGCTGTAGCCCTATGATCATATTATCCTCTGACCAAAGAAATGAGTCAAACACCTGAGATTATAATTCACTTTATTCTAGCATTAAATTTCTAATCACAAGACTGATTCCCCACTGTCTGGTCTTTCCTAATAATTTTACCACAAGTATTGGCTTCCAAAGTACCTGAAGAAGCTCCCCATAGCTCACCTTGCACAAAATCAGTGCAACCTATGCATTCTGTTTGTAAAACGTTCAGAAAATTTTCTCTTGCATTGTATATTCATCCAAAACCGTTCCAAATCCTGTGTTACCTCAACAGTTTTTTTGAATTAGAATAGTGAATCATTTGCTATTGTGATGGAAAGTTTCCTATAACTCTGGATCAAATTACATGGTGAAAACACTGCAATACTATTGAAACTAGAAACTGCTACCTTGTTTTCATTTTATCTAAGGGATAAAAAGGAAATGCTAAGCTCTGAGGTCATAGGCTTGAATCGTAAGAGCACTACTTGCTACAAATTTTAACAGTTCAAGTAAGGACACTAAGCAGGAAATTCAAATACACTTAAACATTTAAACATAATCTTTTTGATTAATTGTCTGCCATTGGTTTCCTAATGGCATTTCATATATTAACACAGGAAGCCACAAGTAGGCACAGCTATACAGAATTGCATGCTTACTAGCCAAGCCATGACATAGAAAGCTACTGGTGTCACATCACATTGATGAACGCGCTACTGAGTCCCCAGAGGGTCACATGGGCAGCAACACTGGGTCCAGGCATCAAATCCCCAGGTACTGGTTCATTTTGTTTAAGGCATCACACACTGTGTTCAAATCACTGCGGAGGTCCTGCACCACGTTTTCAATACTTCTGGTGTCTTTCAGGATTTCAACGCTCTGTGTGTACGGATTGAAGTATACTGAGAAGGGACGGATGACTGACTTCGCAAAGTCCCTGCAGAGTGAACAGAAATAGGATACGTGATCAGCCCCCACTGGCATGAGAAATGGAAGGAAGGAAATAGAATTCGAAAAGCAAGGCGTTATTTTCTATAGATGGGTAAAAAGCAAGTTTACCTCATCTTTTCTTTGGCTTCTTCAAAACTTTCTGAAACAAAGTAGGCTTCCTGGAAGGTGGTGATAAGGCATTCCTGTAAGCAGGTTGTCTTTGGGTCAAAGGCTTTCACACATGCTTTGTCAGAAAGCGCATGCTGCAAAATATACCACAAAGCCTATTAAGCTCCCTAATGAGACTCCCAAAGCACTATGACATCACATTTCTCCAGCGTGCATGAGAGCTCAGTAATCCCAGCTGCTCAGCTACCAGAGAGCTCTGCACGCTGCACAAATGGAGTGGTAGAGGATTTGGTATGTTTGTGTTGCTTTTTGATATCTGTTAACTGCCGAGGGGAAAATAAGATTATAGTGTTACTTTATTTATTATCAGCCAAATTCATACTGAAGGTCAGTGCAGAGTTATACCCCAACAGAAATGGAATTTTAAGTCTCTGCCTATGACTACAAGCAGGGACCACATAAATATATTCCTAAATTTATTGCTATAAGCAATCCGCTGAAATTTCATTTAAATGGCAGAAGTAATAATTGCCTGCGTAGAGAGGTAATTGGGACTCTCACTGAACTATTTGTGAATTTGTTGCAAGACGTCTGAGGCCAGGGACTGTGAGTCCACAGAGTGTGAGCAGGCATGTATATTTGACGATGTTTGCAAAGCATCCATTTACCTTCCACAAAGTACAGCAGAGCAATATACAGAGGATAAATATTGCCAGTTGGGAGGGAAGAAAAGAGCTAATATTAATAGTTATCCCCAAAGCAGGCATTAGAAAAACAGGAACACCAGTGTAATTACTCCCTGAGTCATAATTATCTCTGCTCAGTTCCCTATGTGACTGATGCTGAGAGCAGCCAGGAACCAGGAATGATGCTGTCTTCAAGATAGCGATGGTAAAAGTCAGCTGTCACTTGCCATATGTTACCAGCCTAGGTATAGACCCTAGATAAGTGGGTCTGAAACACACTATCCATAAGAATTGTTGAGAAGTTTACAAAAATAGGAATATTCAGGCCTCAGTTTTATTCTGTAGTTCTAGACAAACCCATGGATCTGCATTTTTAAAAGCACTCAAGGTGCCTCTGATACAGAGCCTACAAACTATATTTTTTATGAACTATATTTGGAAAAACACCCTTGTGGATTCTGTTCTTAATGTGAGGAATATGTTATTTGGAAAAGAAAAAAAGGGGGGGTAGCAGAATCCATCTTGAGCTAAGGATAAAAAACCCAGAGAGTGCCTCTACCGTCTGACTGGGTGAGCCTGGAGAAAGATCTGCCCTTCGAGGCTTCCATGCCATCAGGCGTAAATGAGAGGTTATGGTTTATGTGCATTTGTCTCCCCAAAGCCTCATGCAGTCACTGAGGTACAGTTGTACAGTTTGGAATTAATTCATGACCCAAGGCTGGGATGATGGGTCTGAGTACTGCTGGAATTATGGGTGTGGGTGCTACACCCAGCTTGGGACAGATAGCCTGAATGTAGCATAAGAGAGACAGTCTTGCTCTCTGTTGCCGTCGCTGCTACTACTCTTCTATTTTGCTCTCTGCTCTTTGTCACCACCATGAACTGCTGCCCTCTGCCATGTGCCACTCTGCCTTGGAGCCAGCTGAGTATGGACTGAAACCTCCAGTAAGTATGAGCTAAATAAACTTTTCCTTCCTTCATTTTGGGTGTCTGGTATTTGTCCCACCAATGAAAGAAGAGTAACTGAGAAAGAGGTTTGGAATGGATGACTCCACAGATTCTACCCAAACCTCTGGATTTCGCCCAAAACATTTTTTCTGGTCTCTCAGGCCCTAGCAGCTAGGATAACCTGGACATTTTTTCTGGAAAACCTTTGCCAATCAATATTCTTAGTTCTTTCCCACAACAGTTTCACAACGCATGGAATGATTTACAGCCCTGTGTGAAGAAGGGTAGAAGTGGCCTTCATTGCCTACATTTGGGAATGTAGCTGGGGCACTGGAAAACCAAAGACTGATGTGGAAAACAAGAGGCACCTGGCCCCATCCCTTGCATGGGGTGCTTCACACACACTTCCGCTATCCAGATCAGTCCCTCCGTGCTTCACAGAATCCGGAAGCCCTCCCAGAGAGAACTCATTCTTATCTTAGGAGAACAACTTTATTATAGAGCAGAAGTTTGCTACACCTGCAAACACATTTGTACTAGACTCAATGCACTACAGCAAACAATGGAGGATTTTGGTTCCACCCCAGCAGTAATTCTGCCCATACTGTAAAAACAATTTCACAGTTTCAAGAAAACAAAATACCCTCGGAGGGGAGGGAGCATACCTTTGCAAAGTACTGCCAAGTACTGTGCCTACGGCACATCCGATTAGCTCGCTGCAGTTTTCAGAATTAAAAGTTGCTTTCTTCATAGCCATACATGGTGTTACATTTAACTACGCTGTGTTCTTCTAATTGCCTGGGCATTGATTAGTGCACACGGAGGGAAGGAGACTCGCTGGCGAACGCAGCACCCTCCATCTTTCCACTCCCTCTGCACTGCATTCAGGAGCACAGAGTTGCAGCCAAGCTCGCTGTAAGAACATTTAAGCCAGGGTTCCTCTGGGACATTCTTACTAAGCCACAGACTTTTCACCAAGTCAAGGACACTCACAGAAAAGAAGTGAAACTCATGTACGTGGGTCTCCAGTGCTTTTACAGGACATTAGCAACCTCAGCAGCCACTGCCTGATGGCTCCAGAACGTGTGTGTGCAATTCCAGAAGCGGAAGTCACTACGGGACAATTCCACTGGAAATTCAAATGACTGCATTTAGTCATTTAGCAGGCAAAGGCGATTTGAGCCGACCAATAGAAGGTCCAGAGGGCATGGACTTCAAGACTTCAAGAAAAGTCACTGACTTCACAGCATATACTTGGAGGCAGGCACCATTAGGTTAATAGAAATCACATTTACCTAATGTACTATCCAAAGGAAAAACTGGGAGTTGATTGTTTACAGCACTCTAGTAGGCAGCTTAGTCTCAGGAGTCTGATGTATGATGTGCTGGGCTCCTGCTGGGGACCGTACTACCCACAGAATAGGGAGGCAACACGACTCCTTGTCTGTTAGTGAGTACATGTCACTAACAGTACCATGGACCAGCATGGAGAGCAAGAGCCAGGGACAGAGGAGCCCACCAATAAATGAAGGGGTATCCAACAGACAGGGGGTCCCTATGCCTATAAACGGCCCCTTTTACCTTATGATGAGCTGACTCATGTGCTGACTACCAGGAATATCCATGCTGCCCACAAGGTCTCCTGTCTCTCTTACCACACATGGCCCATGGGCTACAAAATAGCATCCATCTCTCAAGTTCCCAAAGCCCAATGAAGACACCCTAGGTTTTGCTTCTCAACCTCTCCCCATGTGTCTCTCAAAGCCATCTTCACTTCAGGGTCACCCTATGGCACCTTCTCCTCTAGATTTCAACTGAATTCTGTACAAACATTGATACAAACTCCTTTATATCCCCAGTGCAACTCTTGTGAATCCTTCCCGAAATGGTGGCCATCTGAAATCTTACAGTCTGCAAGAATTACTCCAGCTTCCAGTGGAGAAGTTTTACAATGCTGGCAGGATCTGACTGGCAGTCTTTTACTCTTGAGCCATTTCAAACACAGATGAGCACTTGAGATCCATCATCTTCTATGTGAACCCTCTAGCTTAGACTTACCCCACTGCTAAAGAAATATGGCAGGACTGAAACCAGGAGATCTGGACTCAGTGTTCTCCCAGAGGCCAGATATGTGACATCAGATGAGTGCAACAACCCTAGATGGAGCTGCTGTTTTCTCTTTGATGAACTTTAAGTGTTGATCTACATGAATTCTGAGTCATTTCTTGCAGTACAATATTAACAAAGCCTGTAAGTACCCAGCACTGATGCCTTCAAGACCCGACATCAACCAGGATAAATGGACTGTAGCCTTTGTCCCCAGTTCTGGGGCTGGCCTTGCCATCCTTGTCCCCTCAGGAGACCATGACAAACTGACTGCATTTATGCACAAGTTAAAACTCACTTCCCATTCTAGCCATTAAATATACAAGTCTCTTGGCCGTCTCAAAAATTTCCCAGAAACCAACTGTGAGTGGACAGCACTACAAGGTGGTTGAGACTATAGGTCTTTAAGATAGAGAATGAGGCCTTAAATCAGGCTCCAGCCCTTCTTCACTGTGTGGCTTCAGGCTAGTTACTTGGCCTCTACAAGCCTATCCTAGCATTTACCTGGAATCTGGGAAAATTAATGCCATCTATAACTGATGACTGTAGTCAGGATTAAATTAAGTAGTGTATGCCAGTTGCCTGGCTTGGGAAGTTATCATCAGATTTAGTTCTCCTTGTTAATTCAATTCAGAGAGGAATTTTAGTCTTCACAGGTGCCCAGCCTCATAATTTAGCATGCAGTCACAGGAGACTCCAGCCCCAGCTCTAAGGTTTCCAGGTACCAGACGGCAGCGCTACCTACCGTGGCTTGAAATTTCCTCGCCTCCCTAACACCTGCCTTTGCGATGACACAGTTATCATCCCAACTATTCTGGATGCAAACCCTGTGATCTCCACTGTCTATATCAGGACTGGTTAGCGTTGGAAAATAAAACTCAAGTGTGAAGTCAGGTTTCTAGGTAGTCTGGGCCCTAGATTCCAAATAAGAATTTGCAAACACTCCTACACTCACACTGTGCTCATCTCTTCCCACATTGGAGCAACAAATTTATGCCTCGGCCTGTGTATTGACATTGCATGCATTACGTGTGTGTGTGTGTGTGTGTGTGTGTAGACTTTTTAAACCTCTCTCACAGCCCCACCTGTACTACATTGTTATGGTTTGTATATAGGTGTCCCCCCTAAGCCTTATGCAGTCATGGGGCTGCTTCTGGAGTTTGTGACTGATTATTGTGGGAATGGGTGCTGTACCTCCCCTGGGGCAGGCAATTTGCATTTCAGGTAGGAAGAGAAGTTAGCTGCTGGAGCTGTGGTTACCTCTCTCCCTTAGCTGCCACCATGAAAGGCTGCCCTCTGCCCTGCGCCACTCTGCCTTGCAGCCAGCTGAATATGGACTGAAACCTCCAGTAACTGTGAGCTAAATAAACCTTTCCTTCCCTCATTTCGAGTGTCAGGTATTTGTCCCAGCAATGAGAGAAGAGAACTAAGACACACATCGATATGCCTATTGCCAAATTGGGCACTGAAGCACGGCACTTATTTTTCAGTCAGGGATGCCAAGTTGCAACCAGTTTGAAGAAGCTGCATAGAGAGCACACATCCCTCTTCAAGAAAGGCCTTTTACAGGCTGAAAACACACTCCAGCTCCCTATCGTCCAATGCTTGCTCTGTCATTACTAGCAGTGCTGGCTTTGTAAAAGGGAATTGGAGGAAAGAGGTCTCCACTATCTGAGCAAATGTGTAGGATCCCAGAAGCAATTCATCCTAAGTCTACCAGCACTGCTGACCTATTGGATAACCTCAGAGAAACTGCAAGCCTCTTGAGGCTCTTCTCCACTGCCGGGCAGTAATTCTGGCCACCCCCAAGCATCACCGGAGGAGTAGTAAATACAAATGATTGTAATAAATAGAAAGCTGTTCTGAGAGCACTGATTAGTAGTCATATAAGAGCTATATAACAAATTCATTGTGCAAGGACATCCTCAAACTAAAAGCAAAAAAAAAATCATTAAATTTATTTAATGCTCCAGCCTTGTCAAAACCCTATAAAGCAAAACAGATATATTTTTATATAATATTCCAGCAACTACTGCTAAGACCACTTACAGGAAAAAAAAAAATCTTTAATCCCTGGCTTGACAGAAATAAAGAACTAGACTTTACTTCACCCATGAAAAAGAAGCACAAATTTCTTTTTGCTTTTGAATGGCACAAAAACTTTAGGCTGATAATTCATTGGTTGGCAAACATTTCCTTACCATCTTATGAGAACAAATTTCACTGTTGCTTCTATAAAAGAGTTGGATTCAGAAAAGTTCTATATAAATTCCTTTCTTAACACTGGACCTCATGTTCTTTGAAGTCTTGGGCCATGTATTTTGTGTTTGTTGAACAAAATCAGGGAATGATCAAGAAAATACAGATGGCCAGACGTGGTGGCACATGCCTGTAATCCCAGCACTTGGGAGGCTGAGGCAGGAGGATCGGTGCAGGTTCCAGACCAGCCTGGGCTACAAAAGTGAGCTCAAGGCCAGCCTGAAATGCATAGTGAGACCCTGTCTCAAAAAGGCAAAAAAAAAAAAGAGAAAGAAAAAGAAAATACAGACAAATCATCAATGGATTTATATGGTTGGAACAACTCTAGGGTAGAGAGACTGAAGGTGTGAAATAAAAGGGCATGCTAGACTGCGGGTAAACGGTCACCAGTTATCCTATTTTCAATGCCTTCAACATTAGTTTTCCAGACAATATATTTCATGATTAACAGCTCTCTTGGTGATAAGAGGTATGAAAACAAGAGACCATTGTGAGGGTAAGAGAAAAGATAGTCTTTATGATTATCTATGTCTGCTTTCATAAGAGTTTCCATATTTATTTTTTTCTGTATTCAAAGATGAAAACAGGGGGCCTGGCGGGATGGCTCAGTGTTCTAAAGTGCCTGCTTAGGAAAGCTTGGGTGGCTACAAGGACCGCGGTTCAATCCCCGGCAGCACATGCTGCACCAGCCCTGCCCTCGGGGCAGGCTGAGCCAGCTATGAAAATAAATAAATGAAAAACAGAAGTTCTGAAACAAGAAAATAAAATAAAATAAAATAAATAAAACAAAGATGAAAACAGGCATTATCAAAAAAAATATAGGCAAATATAAAAGTTACCCTCCAAAACACATCTCAGAAGCACATGGCACCCTGTAGAACAGTATCTATGCTTCCAGAAAATTTAATTTCTCATACCACAAAATTTAGAATGCACCCTATAGCAGGAGAGAAAATTAATCATGGATTCTTCTGTAAAAGTTATAAGGGCTATGCCAAAAACCCGCAGCAACCCAGCCTAGGCCTCCCGCTGAGCATCAGGTGACTCAGCATAAAATATTTTACTACACAAGGTAACCACATTGAAAACCACAAGCGTGTTTACAAAGGAATTATGATCATGTTACTAGTTGTCCTGTTCAGAACCACCACTTATTCATTCAAGGAGAAGTTAGAAGCTACTTCAGAAGAGCTGCAGGTGGGCTCCGTGCAGGCAAGGGGCAGAGGGCGGCACTACAGAAACATCTCATGTTGTGTATTCTCTGCAAACAATCCGAATATATTTCTCATTCAGTGAGTTTCTCACTCAATAAAATGGTCCAAAGGTGCAATCATGGGAGGCTAGAGTGCTGGAATTTGAGAGCGGAAGATGCTAATGGTGGGAGGTGACGGAGCAGAACCAGAGGACGCACCGCGGACAGGGCCCCTCGGTGCACATCTTTCTGGCTGATTTCCATTTCTAGACAATTCTGTCTATAGCAACAGGAGCAGAAGCACCAGATTCACCCCAGCGCTGCCTACACATGCCTCATTAACCAAGCCAGAAGACCCTGTCAAAAGCTGGGGGCCCTGAGAGAGAATTGTTTCTTTTGTTTCTGGTATAATGTATAAATCAACTGAGAAGAATGCAAATAGATGTATCTCTAGAACTACATACCTTGCTTTCTAACTAACCCCCTTTCAGGGAAATCAAGAGGCACTCTGTAGACTGTGTGGTCATCGGCGGCTATAACATCATGCTATTATTGTGGGCTTTACCGAGAATAAACCCAAGTGCATTTTTTGTTGAGTGTTTATTTTTCTTTAAATGCTCCACATTGCATCTGGTTTCTGTTGTTGACCCTTGTCCTCCATTCCAGCCACCCCAGCCTCAGCTCATTCCCTGAATGTGCCAGGCTTTGATTAGAGTCCAGGTGGCACATGGTGCTGTCCACTGATCTAGGCATCCTATTCCTTCTTTTCTCACCCTTCTTGTCCCTTAGGATCCAGCCTAGGCAGCAGGGTTCTCATCAGAATGATGAGGCATGGCCTAACACATGCCAGGCTCATTTGCCATACTTTTCCTATGTGCTGGTTTGGTGTTTATCTCATGCATAAGCTGCCAGGTCCTGGACAACAAGGATCTGAGGCTTTATAGCCTAGTGGTAAAGAGCTCAGGTTCTAGGACCTAAACTGCCCAGATTTGGGCTGAATTCCAAGATTTACTAGCTGAGTGCCTTTGTACAAGTCCCTTAACATATTCATGCCTCTGTTATCTTTTCTGCAACAATAATATCACTTATGTCATTGAGTTGAGGTGAAAGTTAAATGGGCTTGCATGGCCAAAGCACCAAAAATTCTAAGGTCTATCTCAGAGCTTACCAAGATTGCTTTGCTATTTTATTCTTACTCCTGGTCATTATCCCTTCCCTTTCCATCCCATGTCTGCCGCCGTGTATGTCACATACTAAGTACTCACACTTTTGAGGGATGACCCAACAAGTAAACAGACTCATACAGCAAGCAATAGAATTTTAGCAAAATTACATCTTTCAAGAACAAAAACAATGAGCACATTTCAATAGCAGTGTGCTTACTGATTATATTGCATAAGGATAGTCAAGGCTCAAAATAAAAACCCTAGAAGAGTCTATAATTCTGATCATATTCTAACTAATCAAAAAGATTGAATTATTTTCAGCACCACTTCCAGACTGATTCTCACACTGTATTCTAAATTCATCAAGAATTTGTCATTCCCCAGTGGCACATAGATGGCAACTCTTCAATTGCCAGAATATTAAAACTATTAAAAGTGGCAGGATCTACCATGTCTGAATAGTCATTTTATTATATTTTAAAGTAAAGAAATAGCATTCTCTGAGTATGACCTTTTCTATTCCTCTTTGATAACAACTTCTTTACTCATTCTTATCCAAGTGTGTATGTTCACAGTGGGCTTCATATGCTTCAGTTTCAAAGAAGTTGAAGCAATCTCAAACTCCTCTTTAGGAAGTAGCTGCTGTGCAACGAGTGGGAGCCCCTAAGGGGGCAGAAATCAAGGGTACCTGCACCATCCTTGCCAACAAACTCCAATCAGTAGCGTCACCACTGGCTTCTTGCCTCCTGCAGAGCGCAGAATGTAGGGCGTGCATTTGTTACTCAGCACAGAGCCAATATTTGTCATTCCCGGGGATGCGTGCCCATGGCTGCTCATGCATTTGAGTCACACTACAAGCCAGAAAGGCGCAACCCATTTTCAGAAGTGCAAAAAGTTAGGTCAGCACTCACATCTGAGGTGCCAAGTCTTTCCTATGAAATATGGATGGGGCCCATGTGAGAAGAAATGCCTGGCCAAAGAAATCGATATTGTCCATGACCTTGAACCAGCTTGCTCAGGAGGGATATTGTCATTCACAGCTTCATACCTTTAATTCTCCAATGGAAGAAAGGAGTCCTGCTCCGTAGGCCCGCAGCTGCCCTTCTTGCTTACAAAGGCCAAACTCAATTGTGAAGAAATAGCACTGGAGGAAACAAAAAGGGAACACACATCCTATGAACCAGTCAATACACTCTTAGGCAGAATAAAATCACACCCAAGTACAATGCTACTCTGCGCATCGCGCCTCTAACATTATCAACTTCAATGTATTTAAATCAAGAACATTCTTGGAAAACTATTCCCTTGCCTGAGTTGAAGGCATATGAGAAAAATACTAGCTGCTAAAATTTTTATGCTTCCTGGCTTCGTAATTCCTATGGGTCAAACCTAATCCTCTGCAATAAATAAATAAATAAATAAACAAATAAATAAATAAATAAATGGTAAATAAATAAGTCAAAAGCAGACTTAGAAATGGATGAGCATATTTCAGTGATGACATCCTAAGAACATACCTCTGTATTTCCCAACTTTTGTTTCAGGGACATAGGTAAGTTTACACAAATGTGGAAAATCAAGGTGGAATTCAGCCATGTCAAGCTGATTTTTATAATTTGTTTATTCATCTGACAAAGATTTGTTGAGCACCTAGCAGGAGCCAGCGCTTGCTGCGGAACTGTGATAAACAGCACTCCCGCCCCATCTGTCATGCCTCTTTACATTAACTTCTCCCCTACGCTCTGGTCCCTAGTGACACTTTTCTGACCTCCTCCTGTCATCTTGCCTCTTTGGATAAGTAGCAGCATGGGATACGGAGCTTCCTGAATCTGGCTCTGGGACTCAACACCACGCAGCAGAGGTTCCTCCATACTGCTCTCTGTACGTGAGGGCCCCTTGTACTCTGAGTATTGTCTTGGTTACTTTTCTCTCACTGTTGGGACAAAATATTTAATGCCCAAAATAAAGGCAGGAAAGGGTGATTTAGTTCACAGTTTGTGCAGGCTTCAGTCTACACTCCAAGGCAGACACAAGAAAAGGGGAAAAGAAAGAGCAGGCCTTATGATATACAGGCTGCCCAGCCCAGAGCAGGCGCAGCGCTCACACTCATAATCCCAGCATTGGACCACAAAGCCACTGAAAACTCTAGATGCCACCGCATGACTGCAGGAGGCTTGGGGAGGACACCTAGACACAACCCTAACATGCACCTTGCTCTCCTGGTGTTCAATATTGCGCATAAGTTGACGTAGGAGAGAGAACATATGAAGAGTAAAAGATGATAAAGTCACAGAAGGACACAAAAGTATCCAAAGAGGAAAATTCTGAGTAATTATATAATAGCATCTGGGTTCAGATAGTAATTTATTTTACTTACTAAATATCTGCACTGCATTATTTGCTTCAAAAAACAACAGAATAGTGGTAATCAAAAACACCAAGATAATAAGGATACACCTATAAAAGCACCAAAACAAGTTTTGATCATTCATAGTAAAATTATAAATATACATCTATGCACCCAGATACATACATTTGTACAGACTTGTGTATCCGTGCACACGCAGATCTATACTGGCCTGAATTTTATCAGCTTCAACTACCACAGGTTCCCTAGCACATTAAAATCTGCAGCTGCTTCTCTTGGACTTAAGAAATCAACCTAGACAGACTGAGAAATCACTGCACAACTTACAGAACCCACCATGCTGTGGAGAAGGGCTCAAGTCGCACTATTTTTGTTACAAGAGAAAAGTGAGAGGCTGACAGTGAGCAACAAAAACCGCATGGAATTAACACTGTCCTGCATTACTGACGACAGGGCCCTGACGTGTCAAGAGCGAGAGAATTTCAACACTTCTGAGAGGGGACAGAAAATAATTATCATTTCTAGCCCATGGCCGTGTGTTCTATTTTTATTTGGAGGTTAAGTTGTCCCTTGGTTCCAAGGGATTTGATTCATTTTTTAATGCGAGAATGATTCCTGACAAAAAAGCAGTACAATGCCCTGCACCACAGAGCGGGCCCCCAAGGACTGGTCATTTCTGGGTCATGAGGCGAACCTCCTGGGGCGAACTTCTCTTCCATGATTCACCACCCAAGGTAGCTAAAATTGCAGCCCATCCTGCCCACCTCAGAGTCCCCAGCGCCTGCCAGCAGCGCTCCTACGCTGCTATACCCTTCCCTGCTTTTCCAGCATAGCACTTTCCGACAGTGGGCGATGTCTTCATGCCTGCTGTAGGCTGTTTATCACCGCTCTCTGTACTCCCTAGACATCATGACAGAAAGCATCTCTTGCTGTTCTTTTAAAACCGAGGCTCTCAACTCTTACACTTACACTATGTAGCCCCTCGTGGCGGGAGGTTGCCCCGCAAGCTGTGGAGGTCTAGCTGCGTCTCTGGCAGCTACTTTCTAGGTTGCTGGCAGCTGGTAGCTCTCCTATCTCCCTTTTCACAATCTGTCTGGTGCTGGGTATAGGCAAATGTTCCCAGGGAGCAAGTTTATACCTGGTGAGGAATAACTGCCTTGTAACAGCATCTGAAGTATAATAAAGGCTCAATAAAAACTTGGCGGCTGGGCTGGGGAGATAGCTCCATGGCACAAGTGGTTGTCTGGCTAGTGCAAGGTCGTGAGTTCGAACCCCAGTTCCACATACACACACACACACACACAAAAAAAAAAAAAATAAATAAATAAATTGATACTTGTTAGGTAACTAAAGGGTAAAAGAATAAGCTGACCTGTATGTGTCTGTATGACTCGGAACGAAAAAAAATGCACCAAAGACCTGAATTCTCATCCATACCCCGCTTCTTAGTTACGTTATAATATGCTCTCTGGGTTATATGTTTCCTGTGACATGCATCCATTTACCGTTTCATAACTCAATTATTATATAAACTCTTCCCTCCTGTGCGTGTGTGTTGTTTGTTTTTAAGACATGATCTTGCTTTATAGTATAGACTGACTTTGAACTCACTATGTAGTCCAGGCTGGCCTCAAACTTGAAATGATCCTACTGCCTAAGCTTCCTGAGGATCTCAGGCATATGCCACCACATCTGGCTCTACAAACACTTCCTTTCACTATTTTTTTGGACCGGGAATCAAACTCTTAACCTCATGATTGCCAGGCAGGTGCTGTACCACTGAGCTATATCCTCAGCTACAAAACACATCTTGAGCTGTTTCAGTCCAGACTCTCTTCTAGATGATAAGGACACTCAATAAATAAAACACAACATGCCCTAATGCTATGAAGGTACATGCTCCAGGATGAAACAGGCAATAGGAGGACCATCAGGATGGCTCAGCAGTCTAAAGCGCCTGCTTAGGAAAACTTAGGTGGCAGCAGGGACCACAGTTCAATCCCTGGCACCACAGGCTGTGCCAGCCCTGCCCTCAGGGCAGGCTGAGCCGGCCATTAAAAAAAAAGCCTACCAGTGGTTCTCAACCTTTCTAATGCCGTGACCCCACAATACAGTTCCTCATGTTGCAGTGAACCCAAACCAAAAAATAATTTCGAGCCAGGTGTGGTTGTGCACACCTGTAATCCCAGCACTTGGGAGGCTGAGGCAGGAGGATCGGTGCAAGTTCAAGACCAGCCTGGGTTACAAAAGTGAGCTCAAGGCCAACCTGAACTACACAGCGAGATCCTGTCTCAAAAAGACAATAAATAAATAAATACAATCAATGGACAGGATAATGGTGGAATGTACCCTGTAAGGAATGAAACCATATCATGTGCCACACAGAAAGCAAAACGCATGACTACTTCAGACAAAGTGGTCAGATGAGAAAGATTCCTTCTGAGGGAATAATCTTTAGGCTTCAACCTGTTAAAAAGCAAAATTAAAGCAGGAAGTAGGGGGGGATAGATCTTTCTCACAGGGGAAAAGGATCTACAGGTGGAGGGGAGCAAAGGAGAAGGAAAAGGAATTTAGATGAGCCATGCACCTGCACCAATTCTACACAAGGAAGGCAAACATTATGCGCAAATAAATATATTTTAAAAGCAACTTTTTCATTCAGTAGGAAAAGAGAAGGCCACTGTGCAAAGATACAGGACAAACAGTGCCCGCGCCAGAGGGAAGAGCAAGCAGAGAGGCTCTGTGGCAGCAACTGAAGGGCGTTTCCAGGGGCGCTAGAGGGATGGAGACGTGGAAAAGGCACGCGCTGAGCTCACTCCTGAAGGACCGTAGCGGTGGTGCTGTGAAGGATGGACGGTGGCCGGGTGGTACAAATGCCGAAGCTGAGGCAGGCGGGACAGACAGACAGACAGACAGACAGACAGACAGACAGACTGACAGAGACAGTGAGAAAGAGAGAAGAGAGAAACAGAGATGCAGAGAGACAGACTGTCAAATTCACATTATTGTCTTTAGTGAAATTATTACTTCTAATGCTCATTTATCGTCATTGTTTTATATTCTCTTTAAAAGAAAAAGGCCAACAAAAAGAGAGAAAGGGAAGGAAAGGGAGGGAGTGAGGATGGGTGGAAGAAACAGGGAAAAAGAGAGGGAGGGATCCTGGAAGCTGGGACCACACACAGAAGTCAGTGGCAGTCAAGGGGGGAAAACGGCGGTGAGTGGAAGCTCAACCTGGGCCAAGGATGAGGAGGAGCCCCGAGGAGCCAGACCCACAAGGCCTCCCGCACAGAGCCCTGCTGAGCGAGGTGAGCTGCGTCAGAAAGCACAAGCACAGCCTTCCAGCCCGTCCCCAAGACAACTGTGCCCAAGCCGGGCCTCAAGGAAGAAAAGCAATCATGCAGTCCTGGGAAAAATATGCTCAGAATGTCAACCTGCCTCTCCTCCTCTTTTACCAAAATGAAAACTCAAGTCCAGGAAAAGGAAGCAACTTCAGAAGGACCAGACCAGATGGTGACATTTAGGAGATCTAGGACTCGGTGTTTTAAATAGCTCAACATCAACGTTTGTTATCTGTTAAGGTTTCCAGATATTAAATTAGCAGATGCATATTTTTTATTTACAACCAAATAATGGGTAAATCAAAACCTAAAACAAAAGAAAGCGAGACTCTTTCACATCATCTCAGCATGCTTTTGGCCGGCATCCCTAATCTCCACTGCACTGTGGTACATGCTGCAACACCCTTGGAACCTTCACCCCGAACACAGAAAAGTTTGTTTTTAAGGAGAAAATGCTGTCATATTCCAAGCTTCCAAAATACACATGTGCAGCCAGCTACAGGAGCAGTTAGGTCAGCTATGAAGTGCATTTTTAGATTTCCTTATGTACATCACTGTATACATAACGCATGGTCATGATTACAATCTAAATAAAAACAGGTGGGGAGAGCCTCTGAGAAAATTTGATGAGTCATGCATACCCTTTGTGTGGTATATATGGCCTATTTTAAAGGAGGAATTTAAAGGTTCACATCAATTTGACCAAAGCCTCAAAAGTAGGTCTATTACCCAGGATGTCTCTAGTTCATGTGCTTCTAGCATCAGGCGACCTCCGAGGGAAGAGTCTCCGGGTATCTCTTCCCAGGACTCAGAACGCTCCCTGGCTCCCTCCTCACCTGGAGTCCATCCAGAAACACAGCCCTGACCCAGCTCCATCTGTGCGTTCACCGTCTGCCTTTTGCTTTGGCTTCCTGAACCCATCAAAGAAAGAAAGCCACTAGGTGCTGCCTCTGCCAGCTGCTGTCCTCTGAGCCTTAGACCTCTGGCTTTCAGGCAGTTTCCTGTTTGCAGCTTCCTGAGCAGGAGACAGATAATGAGAACTAGTAAATTGCCCCTGAAACTCACCTTAAGGGCAATATTTGAATTACAGATGCTGCTAAAGACCCCTTTAGGTGACTGACTAGGGGCACGGAGCACAGCTGCATTTCTGCTGTCTGGCTAGGAAGAAGATGGCCTGAATGAACGCCCTAAAGACCTTGCACAGCTCAAAGATAACTAATTGTTCCTAGAAATTCTAAGAAAAAAAAATTTGCTGTCTTCAGAAAACTGCAGATGTGGATCTATATAATGCACTCCCTAGAGATTTACCAAACAAATAGCTTAGCTACTATTAAAAAATAAAAAGTTAAAAAAAAAAAATCCTCAATGTTTCTTATGAAAAACACCTGCCAAAGAAAATTGCCAATTTTTGGCCGCTAAAGTCCTTTAAACAGAAACAAACAATATGAAAACCAGCACCTCACAAATTGAAGGGTATCTTCCATCAACACGAATGCTCATGAGGTCCAAATTTTACATGTCACTAATAATATATAATTATTTATAAATATTCTATTGGAGTATAATTACACACAGTCATTAGCGGAAAACCAAAACAGGAATGACGGAGCAGACCTCTTCCACAAAAGAAAAGCAGAGTCATTTACATTTATACACTCATTAAGCAGAAAAAAGTCTGACACTGAAACTGAAACAGTGGAATCTAGCTGGGGAAGACTGTGTGGGAAAGATAGGTCGCCCCAATGCTGCCATCTTCAGGTAACTACTGGTATTACACCACTCTCTCAAGCAAAACTCAATCAAGCAGTTCCGCATAGTGATTCGCAAAAATACTTCCCTTGCGTTTGGTGTTAGGTGCCCGAAGAAGCTCTTACATAGGCCTTCCTTTCCAAGGAACTGGAATCACTCCTCCAGATTCCCTAGTGAAGGATACTGTGGTTTCCAACCTCTCCAACCCACGGTGGCCTTTTAAATAATTACATAATCCCTTCCTGAGTGTCATTCTATACATACTAATGGGATTAAAATGGAAACAAATTACAAATTACACGCTTCTAGCGGGGGGACTCAAGTGCCTGACTTATTTTACTTTTTCCAACAAAATAAGCTTACAAGTAAGTTTATATCTGATAAATACCTGAGTGAGCAAGTGAATGATGTATTTTCTACCTTCCCTTTCCTACTAGCTTGAGCTCTTATACCGGTAGCACACCCCTTGAATAACCATGCCTACAATGCCTTCATCCATGGATCCAGCACACAGGCAGGAAGCAAGAAGTTAGAAAGGAGCTTGGAGGGCTCTCCTGGGAGCTCTTGGGTCTGTGCTTGAGGCATGCACGTACAATACAACATACTGAGAAGAGAACCCCACACGCGCTTTCATTTACATCTTCTTTATCTGGTACAATACTCTAAGCTTAGTTATGAAGCTCTCAAGGCCCGAAGAGGAGGACAGGAAAAGTACTTTAAAGAACCAAAAAGAGGAGAAATGTGTATTTGGTACCTGGGTAAATAACCAAACGTTTCTGTATTTGAAGCTAACACTACACAACAGCGATGCTAACACACTGAAGGACGCTGAGCCGGAAGAACACCTGCTGATTTAACAGAGGGGCTTTCTATACACGTGTGAGGTGCACAGAGCAGTGATTATCTCCACCGCATGGGGGGGGGGGGCTGGCACCAAGAGTTCAAGTGATTTCCTGGGTTCCACAGCTCGTGGGTGGCAGATTTGGGAATCAAACTCATTTCCAAAGCCAAGTCCAGCACTGTCTCCTTGTTAGCAGGTGCGCTTGCGAAGGCAGCGACAGCTCCAGAAGCCGTAGTCGGCGAACACTGCACCCCCATGGCAACCCCACCTTCCCCGGCCCTCTTCTGCATCCTGTCTTCCACCTCCTTCCAGCACCGCCACCACTTCAGCAGGATCCAGCAGATAAAGGCCCCCTGCTGTACAGCTGAGGCCTGCCAGACAATGCTTCAGCACAAGATTAACAACAGTCTGTTCTATCAGAAGTCCTGTCCTGACAAAAGGATCAATCCCCGAGGGGAAGAATGCTACTCAAATATATTCTGACATCAGGGGTCTGCCGTTCGGGTCAGCTCAGATAAAGACTCATGAAAGGGTGTGTTATTCACAGCCTTCTTTTCACAGAGCTTTTGCTAAGGTTTTTCCATGTTCCTCCCAGAAACCAACGCGTCAAAGTACACACTGGCAAGGCTGATGGCGAGACCCCTTCCCACTGCCCCCTCAGTCACCCATCCTCAGCGGCTACTTTGACCTTCAGCTACAGTAGAATTTCAGGGTACAAGCTACAAATGCTCTTCTGCCTTTAGCCAAGTTTCCTTCATCTTGATTGAATCACAAATGATAATAGGCTTGGATCATGAGTGATGCTTGATAGCAGAGAGGGAGACTTCAGACATAAAAAAATAAACACTGAAAAATGAAAGTGAAAGTAAGAGTCTCTGTTGCTCAAGCCTTGGTGGTCTCCCTGAACCTGAAATGCCCCTCCCACACACTTGTCACTCACTCCAAGGAAATTTCTTGGCAGACGCCATTGTCTTTCAGATTCTTCATCCGCTTAAACTGCAAATATTCTCAAGAGTCCCACACTGAAGCCAGATCGCACCAAGGTGTCAGTGACTAAGACAATGCTTTGATCTGCTGACCCAGGGGACAGTGTGCTGGGCCCAAGCTGGGGAGTCACGGGGATGGGTGTCACTCGCTTCATTATCCAGCCCTGGGCTGCTTCTGCATAAGTATAGAAATCAGAGAAACAGCTCTGCGACTTGTGGGCTGGTCTAGCGTTCTCGTCCCCACCAACAGGATTCTGGACATCCTGGGGACACACACAGGTCCTGCCATCAGAGACCACTCATGCCAAGCCTAGAACCCCTCTACCTCGGCAAAGGAAGTCAGTATCCACTTGTTCACAGAATCAGGAGCAATGTGTGCGCAGACTCCATCTGACTCAATGCCTTTCTTATAGAACCAGAGCTACTACGCCTGGATTTCAAGTCTTCTGCTCTCTTTGAGCTTCTAAATGAAAGCCACCATTAGCTCACTATAGTCGCATACCACATGTTAAAAATTGTATCTTTGGCAGGCAGCAAGAGCTGTGGCTCATTGGTAGAGTGCGTACATAGCACACGCAGACCCTGGGTTCCATCTTTGCAACAAAAACATATGCACTTTCTAAGTCCTACTAGACTAGCTTCTATCTGAGATTATAAACATAGCTGAAGAGATAGCATGCCGAAGGCATAGTATGGGAGAGGTGATACAAATATTAATAAAATTCTCCTGATCCTACCACAGACTTCTCACTCCATCTTGAAGTTGTGTTTGTTTATCTGTCTCGGGTACAGGAAGGATCTGAGGTGTGCAGTGGGATGTGAAGTGTCAATGGATCCTAGGATCAGAAAATGCAGTCACAGGAAAGAGTGACACAGTCCCTGGCCTCTGACTCCCATGCTTGAGCTTAAGGGGAACCCAGTGTACTCCCTGGGAAGGCAGAGGTGAGTCAGATGGAAGTGGGTCCAAATCTCTGCCTCTACTTGACTAAAAACAACACAGTTTTCCTGCCAGTCTTATCAGCTAGAAAACAATGACCCTGAATTCCAAAAGCAGCATACATTGTCTTAGGTTCTGAGCAGCCATCGAATGAATTAAAATGTAAAACCCAGAGCTCTGAGAAAGCATTATGGCAAACCTTGTGGAAAATTGATCATCAAATATAAGAGGATCATTTATAGGGGGAAGGAAACGTCAGCAGAAAACAACTTTTATTGAAGAATACGTCGACATAGGCGATTTTCAGCAGCTCTGTCTTAGAATTTTTTTGTTTAACTATTGCTTCCTGCATCTTTTTGGTGGCATTCAGAAATAAAGGATGATTTTTTAAGTGCCTTCTGGCCATTTTAATTTTATTGCCCTTTTTCGTCTTATCTGGAAGCATCTTGACTTCAAAGCCAACCACCTGACTTATCACTCAACATTCTTGTCCCCACCTCAGGATTTAATGGCACTTTCTAAGTGAAAAGAGCATAGAAAACCATCCCCTGTACCCCCCTGCCTTCACAGATTAACAAGAGTGTGTGTACTCATCTACAGTGATACCTCAGCCACCAGGGCACTTTAAAACTCACAAGATCCACCTGAGATGTCCCCATCTCCACGCTCAGTGCCAGGTCATAGTGGCCACGCCATAGACCCATCCCAACCTTCCTGTCCCTTTGCCCTATGCTGATATTTGAATGTCTTTGTATGGCAGGAAAGATGCTGCGTGATCTAGTTCAGTCCTTGGAGAGACACCAGAGCAACCCTGCTTCTCCCCTGTTGCCCTCCCCCAGAACAGTGGGGCCAACTGCACGGAATAATCTTGCTTCCTCCAGTCTAGGCCTTTGCACCTGTGTCCTCTCTCCTTATAATGCCGTCATCACCCAACCTGTTTGTCTAATTCCCGCCAGCCTCCTAGGTTAGGTGGCCCTTCTTATCCTCCCCCTGCCCAACACAGCACTGTGGATTCCAGCTGAAGTCTCCAATCCTCTATCCTGTCCCCTACAGTGGACACGGAGGATCCTGAAATCAGAAACAAGGTCCAAGTTGTTCTGTTGTTGTCACTGTTGCTGTCTAATGTCCGGTCTCTTATCCCCTTGCCTGACGTGTAGCAGGTGCTTAGCAAATATGGAACAAAGGAAAGGACAAAAGGGGTGAAGAAAGGAAAAGAGGTAGGAGAAGAGGAGAGGAGGAAAAGGAAGAAGACAGAGGGAGAGCAGAAAGCAAGGAGGGCAGAGCTGAAGGGTTTGCCCACAGCCCGTGCCAACAGAGGCAGTGCCAACTTGGACCGGCAGTCATTAATCTCAGCCAATTTTTCTACCATTAGACTTTGAAAAGAAGGCAATTCCTCCAGTGGAAGCCACCAAGTGGCTTTGCAGTCCAGGCTCGGAAATGGCTCTGCGCTTTGGTCTCACTGCACACCGCCAGGAGCCTTCCAGGCCAGTGAGGAGGGAGGATCCTTGCCCCAGCCCCAGCCCACGCCATGCAGGCCCTCGGGAGTCAATGAAGGCTGACTGGCAGCTGTGTCCTAGTCACAGCAGCCTTGTGACAAAGTAGCTTCCATTCTCTTCCTCCTCCTTGTCCTCTTCCTCCTCCTCCTCTTTCCCCTCTCTCTCCTCCTCCTCCTCACTACAAGCAGTCACTCTGAAAACACACTGATTATGACAGCTAGATCCTCATCCAAAAATGTCAGGGGGGAAGTTTTTCAGTTCGCTGTTTCTGAAAGCCCAGCTAAAGCCTGGCCAGGCAAAATGCCAACTATGCCGGGTGAGGATAGGCAGCAGTTGGGGATGTGTCACCTTCTAGCACCGAAGCCCCTCACAGTTGGGCTGCTTGGAACTAACAGCTCCGAGGAATTCCTATCAGCACCACCCCCACACCCTCATTTGCCAACGCTGACACATGAGATCAGACAGGCGCTAATGTGTCCTCCTGACGAGTCTGGGAGATGTCCATCTATCCAATTCTGGGCTCCACTGGATTCCAGGACTCTTTAAAACAAAGGCATTAGAACCACAAACAGGCTTCTCCTTATGCCTTGTGGACCTGCAGGTATTTTGAGTTTCTCAAATCAGAAGCTCACTGTATATTCAGCAGTATTACTCCTCAGACCCTGGATGCAGAGTGCAGGGCTCAGTGTAACATCTCTGACACTAAGTGGTTCACAGGATGGCTGTTGTTTGAAAAGCAATCACATCTTTTTTGCTGAGCTTATTGTACAACTAGCTACCTTGAAACAGCTAAACTTCACTGTGAACACACACACACACATAGTCACAGGCATGCACGCACGCGCATGCACACCACTTTCACACCAGGGGCATGGATCAGCCTCCCACCTACATCTGCTTCATCTACACACAGAGCACCTACTTAAGCAAGCGCTATCGGTCGGGAAGCATCCAGAAGCAGCCATGTACACTCTAAGCATCTAGAGCTCCTTGAAGGAGAAGAAAGCTGATGAACTGATGCAGGGGGCTCAGCCATTCATCCTCGGGCCTGCCCTGAAATGTTCTGCATCAGATCACACACTCCCCCCGCCACGTGACGATCTTAAAGGTCAGCTCTCCGGTGCTAATATGAAAAATAAGGCCTTTGCTGAGTTCCCAGTGGGCTGCGGGGAGTCCCCGCTGCCTCCAGATCGTCGCTTGATCTTTATCGGTACACACTACCAAGAGCAACTCCCCACTAGACAATAGGGCTAAAGAGCCTGAAGCTTCTCATCTATTACTTTCCAGATAAGCCCAGGAATTCTAAAAGGCTATCATACGTCAGAAAACTGACGAGAAAGGTGGGTTTCGCTGGGAGAGCCACTCCTGCCCCTCCATGGCCCCAGCCCGGTTTTATTGTAATTGATTAACAGAGCCGCATTTCCTTCCTAGTCCCTAACCATCAACCGCTGCCACCACCATCATCTCTCACACTAAGTTGACAGGAGCCATCGGTATGTGCAAATGGGGCTGGAAAGCTACAACTGGTAACTGGGGTTCCTGTCACTATGAAGATCTGTAGGCAACTAAAACTCAAGGTGGCATTTAAACTCTAACAAGGGTCACTGCTGGGTATGGAAACCTATACTGCCCCAGCCACGATGCTAAGCTTCATACTCTACATCCACCCTGAGGGGCTTAAAATGCAGGAGGATTTTAAGGAAGAGAGTAAAATCTGGGAGTTTGAGCACACTGGCTTCAAGTGACAAAGTCAAGAACAGACTCTGCCATTGATTCTACCTCCCACAAATTATTTAACCATTCTGAGTCTTAGGTTCTTTGGAAAGCAGAGAACATGAAATAAACCATCATCATTTACCAGATATGTACTATGTGCCAGTACTAAATCCTTTGTTTTACAGTTAAGGAAGTCTGAGACGTGGGTTGAGTACCTTCAGCAAGGTTAGGAACAACCCAGCTGGATCAGGAGCTGGTGTGCCCCGCCCCTTCACCTCAGGAGTTTCCCCTGCACTACCCTGGTCTCCTGGTGTTTCTAGAGAGGATATGATAGAAGCCTAAGCTAAGGTTCTTGACAGTTGAGTAGAGTGTTCCAGGACAGGTAAGGACCACCTAGCTCACCTGCAGTCCTCCTGTGGCTCACCCTGGGCTAGGTGCCTTCATGTCACAAGTCCCATGTCCCATGTCCCATGTTCCATGTCCTTGGATGAGCAGAGTGACACAGCACAATCAGGAGCAGTAAAAAACACAGGCCATAAACCACTCATCACGGAAGGCCAGGTCCTCTGAGTCCTACTGGGGGAAAACAGCCCTGCAATGAGCACAGCTCAAGGGAGCTCAGACTACAATAAATGCGGCTATGTCAGAAGGATAATGCCATGTTTTAATATTAAAAAGCCATGTTTCAAAGCACAAAACTGAGTCCTACATAGCATCACTCTAAGCTACTGCAATATGTGCTTATATTTGATTTAGTTGTATTAGCTGACAGGCATAAAATTGATTCTAGATAACTGAGAATTTACAAGACAGTAAAGGATGACAAGACTTAAAATATTTCTGACGCCTCCTGATAAGCTATTTTACCAACTGTACTCCCTGATTCTGGCTACCGAAAGAGCTGACGTGTTTGCTCCTGTCCTAGAATGATGATCTCACTGTTCTCCTTCCCTCCCCCAGTCAGCAATATCCTTAATCAGTACAGAAAGGCAGGCAGGTGACTGAGATGAAGTTCCACTAACCAAACGGGGATCAAAAAACCCATCCATTATTGCTTCTACCGAGATGCACCCCCAAAGCCTCCAATATTCACAAGTGGGGCTTTGGGTGGCAGCTGAATCACGGGTGTGTGGTAAGTGGACTAGCCCACTGACTGGCTTCACACACTTCTGGATATGGATCATGGGCAGACCCACTCTGGGCCTGGGTGGCCCCAACCAATAGGATGAGAGCTTGCATGAGTGAAAAGGAAAAGGAAAGCTAGTTGCTCTTCTTCTGCCCTGCCATGGGCTGTTTCTCCTCTGCCACGCCCCATGCCTCACCACCCTGTCTTAGAGCCAACTATGAACTGAAACCTCTACCAACTCCGAGCTAAAAACAAACCTTTTCTTCTTCAACTTGTAGATGAGGATGTTTTGCCCCAGCAACAAGAAAGTAACAAAGATATCATGTAAACACACAATAATGTGGCTACAGCCAGTTGTTCCCTGAATGAAAGCAATCTGACTACCAACCTGACTGATTTTATACACATATAGCATCAGTATCTCCAGTCTAACAGGTCAGCTTTGCAGAGAACCAGAATTCAACATCCCTTTTCTCACCCCTTATAGATCTGACTTTTTATCTTGGGAAAATGAAGTCTTCTTGACTAGTTTTGAGAAAGGAGATGCTAAACAGCCAAAAACAAACAAACAAACAAACAAACAAACAAAAAATGTATGAGAGCTAAACATTCAATGTTCCTAATTAAAGTAAGGCACTATCTTAAGGTACTTCCCTTGGGGGCTCCAGAGAACTTTTAAACCTGGCTAGTTGGACCCCCACAAGGAGCTCGTACATCTAAACAAGGCAAAGCATCCAAAATGCATCCAAACTAGAGCAAATAACCTTTCTCTGGAACTCTCTCAATAGCGTCCTTGGATGCTTGTTTGTTATGCAGCTAGCGTACAGCCAAAGGACGCACACCTGAATTGAGCTATCAGAAGCAGATCATGAGGAGGAGCAGCCAATGACTTGCACCCCCAAATTTATTGTTTTGTTTAGGTCTTAAGGGAGGGCTACATGTTTCCATGAACAGCATCATTTCTAATCTACTCGAGAAGTTCAGTCAGGAATTCATTTTTCACCAGCTCTCCCTGGCGCAAATAATATTTTCTCATTTATTTCTCCAAGCTGTTTTCTGCAACTCGCCTTTTTCTCTGTTCACTCAGGGGAGGTTTGCTATTAAGTCAGGGAGGCCTCCTCCATCTCTGGGGAGCAGCTTGACAACTTCTAGGGGGAGGGCTTACTTTTATTATTGATAGATAAAACACTTTACATTGCAAACTAGCACACTATCACCGCTGTCTAAGACTCTCTTGTAAAATAAACTGCAAAGTCTGCATTTCAGAATGGAAAACCTGAGATGTTGAAGGAGAATTACCCAAGGTCACCTGGAGAAGCAGAAACCCTCTCTAGCGGCCTTTCCAGTGCATGCGTGCCTACTGATAGGCTACCTACAAGTCTAAGCACAATCATGTGAAACAGGCTAGCTGGCATCTTTTTAACACTTAGCACTCTGCTAAGCACCTTCACAGTGCACTATCTCATTGATTCTCACCACCATAGGAGATGAGATAGCAGTATTAGTCTCATTTTAAAGATGATTAAATTGGGGCATAGAGAGGTTAAGTAACATTGATATAGAACCTCTAAATGAGAGAGGGAAAATGTAACTCTGAAACCGGTAGATGTCAGATACGCCAAGTTTATGTTTCCCCAAACCAAAGAATGAATTCTAAAGAACAATAGAGGCTAAAAGCAGGAAGTAACTCAGAGCGACAGCTCTTCAGGGGCAGGAAGGGATGCCCAAATAGGTTGCCCCAGACCTCACTTTCCAGAGGAAGGTTCATAGAGTAAAATGTGAGGTGGGTACAGGCTCACTAAGGGAGGGAACTGGGCAACAAAGCAATGACCAACCGTAAGATTACAAGCATAGCCACTTGGGTTATGTTGACCTCGTGGGGCAGCAAGCCACAGGGCAGGTGCACGCAGAAAGGTCAAGGACTTTTTCTGGAAGAGATGAGTCGGGAGGTCGTGCTCACCCACCTGGATGACTGGTGTCTGTCTAGACCAGTGGTTCTCAACCTTTCTAATGCCGTGACTCCGCAGTACAGTTCCTCATGCTACGGTGACCCCAAACCAAAAAATAATTTTGGTGGCTACTTCAAAACTGTAATTTTGCTGCAGTTATGATTCGGAATGTAAATATCTGACTCCTGTGTTTTGGTTGTTTGACCCCCAACTGAGGTCGCGACCCATAGGTTGAGAACCGCTGGTCTAGACTTTATTAGACCAAGTGATACCAGTTACTGTATATTGCTTAGCCCCTGGGGAGGCATGGAAGCCTGGTCATTCCCTCTTTACCTTGAGGCCTGGCCTTTCATGGGTGTGCCTCTAGTCACACTTGTAATGTGTTCCTACCCTCCGCCCTGACTCCCTAGAGGGTCTAGCCCTGTCTGACTGACTATAATATTTCTGCCTAACGTAGCTGTCTATAATAACATGTCCACAGTTATGGACTGAGGTTCTCTCTTGACCAAATTCCAGTTAATTTCCTCTGGGCTCTTTTACTTCTGAAGGTTTCTGTAGTCATCGTGTTTCTCTCTGCATTGTAATAGCAAGAATCCTGCTAAGTCATCGTAGCCAGGCTTCCCCGCCCTCCTTGTGAGCACCTTCACTATCCATCAGGCTCCACATCTCCTGCCATCCCCCAGGAGAAGTCTGAAATCCTGATCTCTCTCCAGCAAGAGTCCTCTACGGTCAGATTAGCCAGCATCCCTCCTCATCCCTGCCTCTCCCTCTGGCAGTTCTCCATACATTAACCACCACCACTGCATTCTGCTCTTGGGCCATACATTTCCATTTTTCTTTGCTGTACTAGAGCCCAACCTCCCCCCTTCTGTAAGACCCCACTGCAGTGGTCCTTCTGTATAGCATGATCCTCCTAAGTCATCCGCCTCCTTATTTTTGAGCAAGTGTCATGAATAATTTCTAATTTGGCATCATCTAGCTACTAAGTCACAGAGCCTGGCTCTCAACGTAAGTAACTGGACCCCAAAGCTGGACTCTTGCTGGCCCACGTAACGGATCTCCTGCAGGTCTCACAGATGCACGGGAAAACCCACAGGGGCACATATAACACAGTCCCCACTACCTTAGGGTTTCTGATTTCCATTTTTGCTCTGTACCAATACAGGAGAATTACAATGGGGAGCTTTAGAACAACTTGGCTACTGGTGAATATAATCTTATTCAAAAAGAACAATAGGAGCGTGAATTTTGTTATTGTGGACAAATGAAGCACTCAGTGATGGGAAAAGGAGAGAGAAGGATGTGAAGATTAAGAAAATATGCACGGAAAACAATTCTTTTTCATGAAAAATGTGGTTGGCGCTAATTTTTTCTTTCAAAAGAAAAGAAAGAAAACAAAACTCATTAGCCACATTTGACATTCAGTAAAACCATCTACAACTGAGCTGAGTGAAAAGCCATAAACCCTGTCTTTCTAGAGTATTTCCAATTTATTCTTTCTTCTGTGGATATAAAAGATAAAGTCTCTCCTGACAGCCCAAGTGTTTGATAAATGGATGAACACCTTGTTGTTCCTTATTCTAAAGCCAGGAGTTCTTTTCACTAAGTTCTTGTTAGATGTGGCCAAATGACTTTTCAGAAGAGCTAGAAGGCTCCCTGCCAAAATGTTAACAGTGGTCACCGGCGCTGCACTACTACAAATGGTCTTTTCTTTTCTTTTCTTTCCTTATCCATTTCTTAAAGTTTTCTATAATGAATATACGTCACTTTTGTAATAAGGAGAGACAGTGGTCTTGTAGAGACTTTTCCACACAACGGACCCTGGGTCACCCTGCAGCAGCCTACTCTTCTTTGCTGAAGGAATGATTTTTTTTTTTTTTTTTTTTTTTTTTTTTTTTTTTTTTTTTTTTTTTTTTGTATATATACATTCTAAAGGACAGATTTTCAGACCCTGGAAGAAAATGATGAGCCCCCACTCATGGGGTGGTTTATTCTTCCCAACCCTCGCAACAATGCCTACTTCTATGTAGTCTAGACTTAACCTCTCAAACGACAGCATTTCAGTTTTCCGGAAGACCTGTCCCAACTTTGAAATCAACCTACCAGAAATGTCCCAAAAGTGCCCAGTCTTAGAGTAACGGGCATATAAAACTCTGAGAAAATTGCAGCATGCATTTCTAAGAAGAGAGTGAAGACATATTTAATCACCGTGTGTTCGAGCTCACATCGTGTCTCTTATTGTACCACTATTCATTGTGGTGCTTGTGTCCTACAGTAATGCATTTTACAGCTACTGAATGTATTCTGGGTTTTTATATCACCATTCAGAAGAACGGCATTGGAACCTTCTGACTCTCATTGGAAAACTGCATTTGTGGAATGGGGTAATTAAATTCCTATAGTTTGATATAATGTTACTTCTGCTATTCCAGTTCATAAAAAAAAAAAAAAAAGCCAACCATCTTCTTTCCGCTTTTGCTAGAAATAGAATTACACCACAGATATTTCTGTTAATACAAGTTAAGATTCTGAGAGCTTTCCCCATTGTAGTTAAGCCAGAAAGCTTCCCTTTGTACATCTTTATGGAAATTAAAATGACTGCAGAAATCTTCTGTGTTTGATGAATGCATCCGAGCTGCTTAGAAAGAAAAAGTAAGAAGAGTTCATGTGATGATCTGGAGAACTGGGAGGCTTGAAATAACTTTCAAGTTCTCTTTATCAACGACACAGCTCCATTAGTGGAGCTAGAACTTCCTAGGCACCAATTAGGTCAAACAGTACCCAGCCTGGGTATGACACAGATATTGTCAAGGTGTCACAGAACTATACGATATCATATTTGCTCCTCACTTAGCAGTGCGTGACGGGAGCGTATTCCTTACTTTAAAGAAGACTTTTCACCATGAAGAAAGAGTGGTACCTGTTTCTCTGTGCTTACTATGAGCACAAACTTAGAAAGTACCCCGAATGGCTCTGGAACCCAGCTGTGTCCAGATTCTCACTGCATCATTCCATACCACACAGTGCTGTAGAGCTCAGAAAGCGATGTGTTGTATTTAAAGTTTTATGCTTTGCATGACCCCTGTGTTGCACGTGTTAATAAAGTCTTATAGTTAAAGTGTCTGTAACCAGTGCATTTCAGCAAATGCAAATATTGAACATTTGAACTTCTCTGCACTGCCCATCCAGCAGAAGAAGAGAAATGCTACAGGGGACTATGGTGCTTCTGGAGGGACAAAATAAAGTGGGTAAAGTGCAGAGCGGATTCAACACTCTCATTCAGAGAACAAAGCTGCCAAAGCAACTCTATTTTTATGAGTTTCCAAATACCTAAAATATATTTATTTTGGTATTCAGCAATGGTTCTGTGAGGCCCCTAGGATACAATTATAAATGACAAAGAAATATTTGAGTTGCAAAAAATGTACCACTGTTGCAGATTGCAAATAGATTGGTTTCCAGACATAGTGAGCAATATAGAGCTCATTTTTTAAATGCTAAAGAACTGTGGTGTTCTCATCATAATATATATAGATTGCGAACACCTCATGATGGCACCAACAAATATCCTAAGTGAAGTATCCTCAAATGGGTAGTGCAAAGCAGCCCTGGACATGGTGTTTGTCAAATGTTCGCAGAAGAGAACAAGTCAAAGGTGGGCAAGATCTTGGCCCACCCAGGCAGAAAAGAAACAAGTGGTAAAGACAAGGTTCATTGAAGAATTAAGCATTCCTTGCAAAATGCTACCACTTTTCTATATGCACAGCAGCTATAGAAGTGAAAGTAATGAGTTGGAATAGATATTATTAACTGTTAATTAAGTTGCTCTTGAAAATAACACACAAACTGATCACCCACACAACATTTCAATTAAGAATGTATAAAAGTGTGTTTCTCCAGCCCTTTGTCAGCTTTATACCAAGCTATCTAAATAGCTGAAGCAGTTCAAAGACTCTGCATGGAATAAACAAGCCTGGGGCTTATTTTAAGCTTTCTGGTGAGATACTAAAGAATCATTTTTGATGTTAGCCATGTTCAGAAAGAACCACAGCTAGGCCTAAGCCTCTTAGTATCCCAAGGCCCCCCACCCACCACCAGCCAGGTTAGACAGAGAAACCAGCGAACAGGCCAGTGTCCTTGGCAAACAGGCAACTAATCATAAGCAAATCGTAAGCTAAAATTACCTTTACAATTATACTTCCAGTGTGAATTACAGTTAATTATTGTGATTATAGCTGATTATTCATTTAAGACTGACTATACATTTCTACACCAGTATCAACATGAAAAAGTACTCACTATACCTGGAAATACAAACACTTGATTTCCAGCCATCCAAAGTGCTAACCCATGCAAGCTCCTTTACTTGGAACAATAAATTATGTATTTCAATAAAGAGAAATCCAAATAGACCCCTTTGTGCTAATTTCCTCACCATTCTTTCCTGTAAAAAAAAGATTAGTTGATGATCAAGTTGCTGCCCACAATGAAACCTACTCTAAAAAAACAGCCTAGACTTGCATGGCCTAAACTGTGCTACTTGGAATACTGGCAGCTTAGGCCGCTAGTACATCCTCTGTAAGAAGAGACAGTTACCCTAAATGCATGTTCATAATTCTCCAGCTGTCCACATTTTAACATTTCTAAAATATAGGCTCAGGGCAGGCAAATAGCTCAGAGGATTAAAGCACCTGCAAGCAGGCACAGGGGCCAGGGGTTTCAGTTCTCAGGCCTGCTGTGCTAGACTCACCCCCAGGGCACCTTACAATGGCAACTGAGACTGGGCGTGGTGGCTCGTGCCTGTAATCCCAGCTCTTGGGAGACTGGAAACCTGTAGATCACTACAAGTCTGATCTAGTAGTGAGACTCTGAACACCCTGTAGATCCTTCCCTAAAATACAATATAGTAAGAATAAAATAAAATATAGGCTCATCTCACATTCTAAAAGACATTTCAAACTGAATCATTTTTACCCTTAAGCAGCAAAAGCCACAATTAAAGTAATACTATATTTTACACAGTAGTATCTCAAAACGGACAAAATGAGATAAATTTTTAAAAACCACTTTTTAATCACTTTCAGAGATTCATTCTGCATATTATCTTATTAAAATCTCTAAAATTCCTACACTCTAAGGAACAAGGTGTTCATCCCAGTGTCCCCACATATTTTTGCTGACAGGGTTCTTTTTTACATTTATTTATTTTTCTATTTATTTATTTATTTACTTATTTACTATAGGGTCTCACTGTGCAGCTTAGACTCTCAGTGATTCTCCTGTCTCAGCCTTCCCAGAGTGACCTCACCAGCCCTTCATGTATTGAGCTCAGGATGTTACCTCAGGAATCAAATATTCCAGGAACACATTCTAGGAAAGGATACTCCATCACCCAGCCAAGTCACCCTGCTCACCAAGATCATCAAGACCTGGTGATCAAACCCCTTTCATCAAGAAGACAAGAAAGACAGAAGACCTGGTGATCAAACCCCTTTTCATCAAGAAGACAGAAATTTCTGTCCAGGGTGGACAGAAATGAATGGGTGACCTGAAACTCTCCCAAGATGGAAAATTCCACCTAGGTCAGAGGCTGACTAGTTCTTCTGGGGAAACAGCTGTTGTGGGTTTGCACTGATTGCTTTCTCTTATAGGTGATGCACAACTTCGTCCTTGCAAATGCCTTGCAGCCATGAGGGAAAAACAGTCTGAACTGAAGCCAGCTGTGTCATAGGATGGGACACCCCAGGTGACTGGTGAAAGATGCCCCTTTACATTTCCTAACATGGGAAGGACATGAGATCGATGTATTTCTAGAACCAGTTCCTAAGTTCACTGGGTCAATACATCTCTATTTGTGCCTTCCTGTACAAATGAATAATCTGTCTTGGTAAACTAAAGAAGAATGAGAGAGCATTAAGTGTAAAAAGAACCAATGATATGGCTCTGACAGATGCCAGGATCCATATCCAGGCCTTGAACAAGTAAGAAAAGAACGAACTCATCTCATCCTGCACAGTCTACCTGGTGATACAATATGCACAAAGCTTATGAGAGAAAAGTAGCTCAACTATGGAAATGAGGCTGAAATCCTACAGTACACCTTTCAAAAACTTGAGCATTGTCTAACAGGCCCACCACCTAAAATGTCACCAGCCTCTCCTGATATTGAAAAGTAAATAGCATCAGACAAGAGATTTGCTTTGGTCAGCAATACCAAATCTCAGGCCCCCTTGCAGGTCCCTCTGTCAGGAGCTGTATTTCAACAATATCATCAGAGTTACACGTCTGAGTTTGAAAACGACTACTTTGCAAGCAATAATGTTCATCCAACTTCCTATCTGCTCTTGCTTAGGGACCCCATGCTCTACAAAGTCACAAGCTACCTGGTAAAGATTGATAACTTACAAATGATTTTTCTGCATTAGACATGCAAGTAATTTCTGCTCAGTAGTAAAGGTAACCTTATAAGAATTAAGATCTCGTTGCCTATAGGAACATAAATGGTTTTATACCTGTTGAGATTCTTTCCCTCAAGAAATTAGTTCCTCAACTACTTCTTTGGGCTAGATTATCATGCTACTATTCCTGCATTAATTAATTCACCTCCAACATATATTCAGGGCACATATGGGAATCTTATTTGTAACTATTCAAAGGTTCCACTTAAAACATGTAACTTTTCAATTCCAATAAGATACTGATCTCTTCTGAACAATGTAATGGACATCTTTAAAAAAAAAAAAAATCCATTGCCCAGGAAATAGTAACTGAACACATGCAATATGATATAAAAATGGAACTAGCATGGGTTTGTCCCACAAGCTTGGAATAGTCTACCACAAAATCTCACTTCAAAATACAAGGGCTGAGCAGAAAAGTCTAACCAGGAGGTACAAAAAGGAAAGTCATATTAACCTGATTTGTTAATATGACGCAAGTCAACAACTTCCTATAATGCCAGATGAGCTGATAATCTACTACTGTTGTGGACTATTGGACTGTATATACAGCTACTTTCTCTTTGTGCAATGAAAAGAAAGATCTGTACTAGGGGCTGCGGAGGTAGCTCTGAGGCACAAGTCCTTGCCGGGCAAGTGCAAGGTTGGGAGTGTGAACCCCAGTCCCAAAAAAAAAAAAAAAAAAAAAATCTGTACTAATGATGTTTAGACAAGAAATCATGTCTGTATCCTGTACTCTGAACAACTACAATGAAGACAATAATATGTAATGTAATGTATTGTTAAAAAATTAATTAACTAAAAATAATACAAGGGCTGGTAACTGAGAGCCTGTATCCTCCCCTCTAGATTTTATTTTAATTTTTTAAATGTGAAGGTGTTTATGTATGATATATATTCTCCAGCTCTCTACAATCACTTATATTCTTTACCGTCTCAGAGCAGGCACTCTCCTGTGCAGTTCCTATGTGGCAAGTGAAGGGCTTAAGTTCACAGCCCTACCGCACAAACCTACGAGATCCATTTTACTCTGCACTGCCATAGGAAATGGTTTGTCTCAAAATTTTAACACACTTTAAACAGCCCTTGTTGGAAGTATTTTTGCATATCTATCATGTACAGACCTTGGACAGCTATGATGAGTGTGAATAGCATACAGCTGCCAGAACCAGTGGCCTTATTCATTATGCACCAGAGGGCAAATTATTCACATGTGTAACAATGCATTTGAAATGCATTTTCAAGCTTCATCCTCAATTTCTTCAGACACAAAGGAGTTTTATTTAAATGGCTCTCAGGGCATAGCGACAATTGCCCACATAAAACAGTAGAGATAGCTTCATTGTCAAAACTGAGCATTATTAAAATGTCAAAATAAATACCATGCAGAAATAGAGCAAAGCGATTTAGTGGTTACAGACAACGTAGCCTGGCCCCTCTGAAAACCAGACCCACAAGTCCAAAAGTGGCTGTGGACAACCAAGCTGGGCCGCATCAATTAGTCATAGTGGAAGTTCTCTTCTTCCTTAGACAGATTGGCTGACAGAATATCGCAGGAAGTTATTAAGTGTCTGCTTTCGCTGGGCGTGACTGTCTCTTTCAGAAGTGCTTAAACTCACTAAGCAAGACAAAACAGGCATTGTATAAACAGAGTCATCAATAATAGAAATCTCACCTAGAGGAAAGGAATAATATGGCCTGACTCATTACTCTGCACAAATAGTGGTTTCTGTGGTTTTCCATTTGTCCTCAACAGATTTTTCTCCTTTAGCGCAGTTCATCTCTCATTTTCCTCCAGTACTTCTTCAAGAAAGTGAATGCAAACAACTCTGAGGCAACGAACTAAGCAGCGCTTCCGTTGCTCGTCTGGCCTAGCTGGCCCAGACTCTTCCCTAAGGCCGCGTACCCTTGTCCAAAGGCCTGAACTTAATCTCTTCGTCTTTGCAAGTGAGTCATTAAATTATCCCTCCAGCTTCATTACGTGCCTTGTGCCTTGTTGGAGGGTCATTAATATGTATGTTATCCAACAGGCTGTTCATTCCAGAGGCTGCTCTGAAACCACCTGGTTGGAATCTGTTTTCCAGCCTATCTTCTGGTGGCTTTTCCAGTCATTTTGTTTTGAACTAGGGAATAGGATGTGGCTGTAGAAGTCAATAGTGATTTGAGTGTCCTCTCAGTAAGGTGCCCCCAGCCTCAGCACACGGAGCCTTTCCTCCCACACACAACCTAGAAAATTCTTTCCAAATTTCACCTAAGCCATATGCTATCCCCAAAAAGTGGCCAGTCTCCAGAATGGGAAAGAATTGGAATTTAGCAAAACAAACTTGGAGGGAGTTGTTGAAGCACTTGATAACAAGGCAATATATATATATATATATATATATATATATATATAAAGCAACTAGTACCTCAAGTGAAATCAAGGTAAGGCAACCATACACTTAAATTCTACATTTCACTTAGAACGGACTGAAAGTCTTCTGCATTAGTCTTTTCCAAGTTCACAGCCTTTTCCTTAACTGTTAAAGCCACTGCCAGATTACAGCAGACTGGCCATCCTGGTGGACAAACGGTCCCCACTCACCCAGCAGGAGCTATGTCCCTTACAGCGCAGCTATCACTTCTGGCTCTGGCCCTCCATTCTGCCTTCCAGCCTCCGACACTCAACACCGAACTCGCAGACACACCAGCAGGCCTGACCTTGAATCCACTTCTGCGGCATATCTGCTCATGCCCATGAATAAAACACGACACTGACCCTCCGTTCTCCTTCTTCCTTCAAATGGGTGATACCTATTGCCGTTTTCCCCCTTCTACTTCCTGGTGCCTAGAATTCATTAGCCACTTAATATTTTTTAACTTGGATTCCCTTTTGCAGAAAGGAAGGTACATTCCAGAGAAAAGGACAATGAAAGAGGGGGAAAAAAAAAAAAAAACAGAAATGTAACAGAAGACCTAATGAGCTTTACCAGATGGAAATCTTTCTAGCTGTTGGAAGTATGGCAAGCCAGGGCCAAGGATACTGAAATGATGCTGAGAAGTGTGAACCCCAAGCCAGGGGCAGTGGCACTGGCCTATCGCCCCACCTACTTAGGGGCCCATGGATCGTGAGTTCAAGGTCAGCCTTGGTACCAAGCAAAGCCCTGTCTTCAAGTTTTTTAAACATTAAGAAATGTGGACAGTCTAGCCAGATAGCTCAGCAGACTAACACACGTGCTTAGGCAGAGCACAGCGGCTGGGTTCAATCTCTGGCTTGCTGTTTTAGCCCCACGCCTGGGGCACACTGAGACAACAATTGAGACTGGATGTGGTGGTGCACTCCTGTAATCCCAGCGCTTGGGAGGCTGAAAATAAGGATCACTAGGAGTCTAATCTACGTAGTAAGACCCTGTAGACCCTGCACTAAATGCTTTAAAAAAAAAGAAAAATGGAGCTGTAGCTCATGATAGAGAACTTGCCAAGAATGTGTAAAGATTTGGGTTCAAAACACACAGGACCTGCCAGGCATGGGAGCACATGTCTGTAATCCCAGCACTTGGGAGTCTGAGGCAGGAAGATCAGTGCAAGTTCAAGACCAGCCTGGGCTACAAAAATGAGCTCAAGGCCAGCCTGAGACCCTGTCTCAAAAAGACAAAAAATAAAAAAATAGAATAAACACAGGACCAGAAAGGAAAGAAGAAACTGGACAGGGTTGGGCTGGAGAAGAGAGATGTAAAAACAAAACAGCTTACTCATTTTGTAAGTTTGCTGGCCCTTGTAAAATAGGTTTTGAGGAAGAAGTATTCATTTGGTTTGTTTTGGTTTTCCCAGCAAGTGTAAAGGTAGACACAAGGAATCCTAACCCCCCCCCCCCAAGATTCGCATTTCCTCTCCACCCAGAGCCTGTGAATATGTTGCCTTCACAGATGCTGATCAGCGGCATGGATCTGGAGGTGAGAACCCTGTCATGGAGGAACCGGTGATGATCAGGTGGCCCCAAGCTAACTGCAAGAGCTCGCAGAAGCAAAGGGTCTTCTCTAGCCAAAGTCAGTGCAAGAGACGGAACAGAAGGCAGCTCCAGAGCTGCGACCCTGCTGGCCTTAGAGGTGGAACGAGAGAGACAGGAGCCAGAGAACACTCCGCTAACGCAGAAGCTGGAAACAGCTGGGGAACAGATTTTCCTCCAGCACCTCCAGAAAGGGATACCGGCCTGGCAAACTACAGCGATGTCACGTTGTCACCAAAGCTGGCCCTCTACTGCCCCTTCCCTCCCCTCCACTGGGCCCACTTTATCTTATCAGTCAAGAGGCATCAAACACTTTACTCTGAAGAAAATTTTACTTTTATCCATACAGGCTATGTATCTCCAAAAAAGTAAAGAGGAGTATGTTATATTATCAATACAGTTGGAATGATGGAATTAATTAATCATTATTTGATGAACTAGAAAAATAAAGGACAGTAAAACAACTTTCTTATCCCTGCTTTTTACAAGAACTGAAGCCATTCAGTAGGATCTATCTATGTTCACATCCATTAACTTGATCTGACTTCTGTCCTTCCCTGGTCTGACATGTGTGTGTTCAAACACACACACACACACACACACACACACACACACGCACGCACGCGTGCGCGCACACATATGCACACAGAATGAGGTCATACAGAGCCTAGCAGAGCTGAGTCCCAGGCTCTGGCTATTCAGAGTCAGCCTGACCAGGAATACATTCACCCAGACAAAGAGAAAATAGTTAAGCAGGGACAGAGGTCGTAGCCAGATGATTTCTAGGGGAATTTAAAAGACACAAGTTTCCAAACACAGAGTTTAAAGTCAGAACTGAGAATGAAGGACTGAATAGCAGGACTCACAGTGTCAAAGTTTTAAAGTACTTCCACAAATATATTGACATCCCTTTCACTAAAATAGTGGAAATTAATTCTTCGCTGGAGTGAAAGCTGGAGACTTCCTTCTCATGAACAGAATATGGCCAACATCAAATCACAAAATCTCTCTCTCTCTCTCTCTCTCTCTCTCTCTCTGTGTGTGTGTGTGTGTGTAAGCAAAGCCAGAGGCAAACATCTTGACCACAACTCATGACGGTCCCTAAGCCAGAGCCACTCAGCTCAGCCATTCTTAACAAATCATAAATACAAGTTGCTTGAAGCCACAAGTAATATATTATACAGTAATAGATAACCAATACACTGAGATATAATGCATACAATAAAGACTACAAATTGAAAGTCAAGATCCACACTCAGTCTACAAATATATTGTCCTCAGCTTATTATGGTGGGGTTTTCTTTAATAACAAAATTTTTAAATCATTAAATTTCATTTAGAAATCTAGACTGTCAGTCTCTTTCAAAACTTCAGAAGATCTAGCTCAGTGGCCTAAGCACCTGCCTGACAAGTGTAAGGTCCTGAGTTCAATCCCCAGTAAAAAAAAAAAAAAAAAAAACCCTGAGAATCTCTGGCAATCAAAAACCTTGCATCCATTCTGGTACCCACCAGTAAGACAACCCACTGGGTCACTACTGCCCCTACTATTCCCTAACTATCCAGACTAACACCAAGGACCATTAAAAGTGCTTGTCAAAAAAATAAAAAAGTGCTTGTCATTATTTCTCTCTTAGAAGAGAAATATTTCCTAATTCTCATATCTTTAGTTAAAGTAGACAACAATATATTCTGAAAAGGCTTTTAGAAATCTAGAAGAAAGCTAATTTCTTGGGAAGTGGAACATATTCTTCCATATCCAATAAGCCATGAGAGTATAGCTATGCCAGTCGCATACACTCTAAGATCCTCCTTTGCTTCTCATATAGTTTTGCTCACTAGGTAATTCTTTGGTCCGTGTAGGTATATAAGATTTTAAATCTCTTTGTATAGCTTCTCTGCGGTGTGGCCACGATGAGGCCTCGAATCCTGCTAGATCTACCTCTGCAACATCTTCATGTTAGGAGCCAGCATCATATTTTGCCTCTTATGCCACTTACTTGCTCTGAGAAGAACCTTGGTGGCACTACCTATTGACTGTTTCCAGTTTTATCCTTGGAATAATTGTTGAAACTTAGTTTCTTACTGCAGAGTCACACTGCATCTGGCTAGGCCAACTAGCCAAACAGAGAACTCCTACTTTGCATTAAATACATTCCTTTTTCTGTTATTAATATGTCTGTAGGATTCATCAAGCCATGACACACAGACTACATATGGCCACTGCCAGCTTTGGCAAATAAAAAATTTATTGGAACACAACCATGTTTATTCATTATCTTTGATGGTGACTGATTTTTTACCTTGGTGGCTGAGCTGAGTAACTGTGACAGACACTACATGACTCATGCACCTAAAATACTTCCTCTCTAGCTCTTGTATCTAGTTGACTGTGTAACACAATGGATACGATACAAATACACTGACAGTCATCAAGCCAAAAAGTTCACTGTGCTCCCACAGAACACCCTTAGGTAAAACCATGCAGGAACTGGGGAGATAGCTCAGGGGAATAAGTGCCTGCCTGGCAAGTGCAAGGTTCTGAGTTCAATTCCCAATTCCACAAAAAAAGATAAATAAATAAAAATAAAACCATGCTTGTTCCAGAACACTTGTCTATAATCCATAGTTGGATTCTGAAGCTCTCTCCTCCTTACCAATGGACATGCAAGCTGAAAATTAACTTACCGTGGCAAGTTTCTGAACATCTTCATCTGATGCCCCCAGAGATGCCAGACCTATCTCTTGCGAGAACTGAGCAAACTTGGGATCCGCCAGGAGTGGGACGTGTCCCAGGAGCTCGTGGCATGTGTCTCTGAGAAGAAAAACATCACAAAGACATGTTATACTGGAAGATTTCACCAACCACTGGTAGGACAAGACTTAAAAATCCTAAATATAATTTTGCTACTGTACTTAGTGTTAACTATACTTGAACAACCCTGAAATGCAGATGCTTCACCAAGACATGACAGCCTAAGTTATATACTAGAAATTAAGCTATGTAATGCTACTTTGTTGAAGAGTTTACTGTGTGCTGGGCACATGGGCTTTCATTACTCGTATTGTATCTTTTAATCCTAAAAATAACAGTAGAAAATTATGACAACATAGTACAAGATCCTACAGATGAAGATGGACCAACTACAGCAATAGCCCAAATCTAGCCCACTGCCCATTTTTATAAATAAAGTTTTATTGGAGAATAATCAGACTGAGTCACCTTTTGATAACTGCAGAGTTGAGTAGTGGAGACTGGGATCACATGGTTTTCAAATCCTAAAATAATGTCTAGCTGGCCTTTATGGAAAGAGTTTGCTGATTCTCACTCGGGATGGTGTTAAATTAAATTTAGACTGCAGCATATCCACCCCTGAGTCTTTATGTAACGATCTGCAACCCAGCTTAGTACATACACTAACTGAAAGCTGAGCTCAGGGGTATACTCCTGCAGCAAATAATTAAATGTCAGTCCCAGCACTGCCAGTCACACAGTTGGCCAACTGAATCAAATAAGGCAAAATACTATGACCAATCAAACCATCTCTGCAGGTCATTTCAATTTTCTGCCCATGTTGGACCATGTTGCAACCCTGGAAGTTTTCGACTTGCTATGTCTTGGCACATTCTAATATCATAAGTAAAAAAGAATTAAATGTTTAAGCTAAATTTGTTGTGATCTTGTCTTTTGACAACAGTGATGAAATCAAAATTGGGATCCAGTTTCTTTCAGGATTTTCAATCCCTTGCCCTTAATCCTTAAATTGTGCTGCATCTCCCATGATGTTTGCAAGGCAACAGTAGAGAAACCCCTGTCATCATCAGAGTGGCTTTTCCATAGAGAGCTTGTCTACTGTAACACAGGCGATACCCTTGAGACAGAGCTTTAGAAGATGCTCCTAGCTCTCTCTTCTGGTAGCTGAGCAAGGGAATAATCAAAGCTTGGAGTTAGTCTCTTTGGCCTGAGCTTCCAGCTGGAGCTAGATAAGTAGGCACAGGACCAATCTGTGTCACAAGCAAACAAGGTAAATGACTTCCTGAATCACTGCCATGAATAATGCACTGATCTCAGGTTCCAGACTAGATTGGAATGAATTCCCCCATGACTCTCTGGGCATGGCTTTAGATACAGCAACATTGTGTACTCCTGACCAAATATATATATATATATATATATATATATATATATATATATATATATATTAGTTGTTCAGGCAGTAATGGGAAGATGTTTCTGATTTCATCTATAATCCTCTGAAGAATATCACTTCAAATCAGTGAGGTAATACTAATGCCACTGCTGTTATCAGGATGAAACACTTCGGATAGTCATAGAAGTGGAGCAAGTGTAGAGCAATAAAAAGATTCAATGCCCACGCAAAATAGATTTCATTCAATCAAAAAACCCTGTTTTCGCAACTGACACTTCACAGACATAGCAGGTTGAAAGTGCACAGCCAAATGGCAATAAAAGGAGACTCCAGAGCTGACCAAATACCTCAGCAGATTAAAGCACCTGCAAGCAGGTGCAGGGGTCAGGGAGTTCAATTCCAGGGGCACGCTGAAACAGCAATTGAGATTGGGCATGGTATTGCATGCCTGTAATCCCAGCTCTTGGGAGGTTGTAAACAGGCAGATCACTACAAGTCTTATCTAGTAGTGAGACTCTGAACACCCTGTAGACCCTTCCCTAAAAATGTAAGAATAAAAGTAAAGGAGACTCTAGACTCATCCTGCCATAACTGTGCCAAAAGCCTCCATTTTTGCATGTTCACTGAATTCATAGAAAAGAATACACGTTGGTTGTTCTCTAATCACAGTGCTTAAGGCAGAGAATCAGACTCACTGGATTTTAAAGAATAAGTATTTAAATATTACCCCAGCCCCTTTTTTTATTTAAGATGAAATGAGAAGAGAAATAGAAAAAGGAAAAGAAATAATATAATGAACCATTATGTACTGGGTACAGCACTGGGTGTTCTCACAGCACATTAGTAATGTAATCTTTACTGAAGGGGAAGCTTTATTATAACAATTTGATGGATGGGGGAATCAAAACTTAAGTGAATTTAAGAATCTTCTCAAAGGTTCCACTTTTAATAAGAAACAGAGACGAGATTTGAAATCAAATTGTTCCGACTCCAGAGCTGTGCTCTTCTCTGCTGTGTCTCTGCCTCTGTTGTCATAATTTGCAGGTATGGCATAAGTGAGAAAAGGGACATCACTGAGGCCAACAGGAGAGCATTTAATTAAGTTAATTAACACAAGAAAAAAATGTAGCCAGTACACCCAACGTCTCTTACCTGCTACTCAATAGTTCTCAACACTTCCAATCATTTGAGGGGCATTTTTTAAAAAGCAGATGAGTAGACTCTACCTAGGATCAATTCAACCAGGCTCTCTGAAATAGACCAATGTCTTATATACTCTCCTGTTGGTAATAAGGTAATAGCTCATAGCAAGAACCTATCCATAGTGAATGATACAAAGAGCCCTTCCAGAATCATTAAACAATGAGGACTATATCTAAAGCTAAAGCTGAGTGACTACAGGATTTGGGGCTAAGTTAATTACACTCAAATTGTACCATGGTGCTGGAGAGTAATGGAAGGTACGGACTGCAAGGCTAATAGATGACCGTTTTAGTTACTTCATCATTGCTGGGACAAAATAACTGACACCAGCAAGTTAAAGGAGTGATGGCCTACTTAATTAAGTAAACTGCGATAGCTCACAGTTTGAAGAGGTCTCAGACCATAGTCTGGCTGGCTGCGTGACAGAGAGGCACGTCAGAGGCAGGCAGGAATCAGTGAGCCTTCTTCCCCCTTTCCCTTTTTATCCCACCCAGGCTACAAGCCTATTGGTCAGTGCCACCCACCCCCAGCCCCCTGTAGTAAATCCATCATTAGCATCCAGAATTATGCTAAACCCATCAGTGGGCTGATCCAGTGTCACATGGCATGATCCACATAGCCATGACCTAGTATCACACAGCTATCATCTAGTCACCCTCCAAAAGCCCAGCCTGTGAGAACATGAGACTGTCAAGAGACATGTAACTATAAGTCATAGCAGCATTAACTACTCTTACATGCAGATCCATTCAGTTATACATCTGATATGTGTATGCTAAGATGCGACCCTGTAAACACCCTTATGGTTAAATTTTTGAAAGTTCATGCAGCCTGTGCCAATGTTGGAATTAAGACCACAAAAAAATATGAATACCCCCATTACCACCAAAAACCCATAATATAAAGACTAAAGCACCCCTGCAGACCTTGGAAAACATGGCAAGAGTGATTCCAAACTGAACCAGATGTCAAACTCTAGGAACATACTGAAAATGGTCTCACTCATCGTATGAATAAACACAGTGAGCAGAAACTAATTGAATGTTTTTCTATTGGCCAGTAACTGCACAGTGCTTCAAATAAGGAGAACAGAATAAGCCATGACTATTATATAGTGATGCATTCATACATTCCTGGTGCAATACTTGATTTACATTTGAGTTTGCCCAATACTTTTTTCAAGCTAGTGCAGAAAATTGTCCTTTTACACATTTAGGTACTGATAGAGTCCAAAAGCTTATTGCTAAAAGATGAAGTAAAAAGACTTTCAGTTATGGAGGAAAAATATTAGCAATCCAAAGGCATGAAGGAGTCAGTTCTCTGTAGCACAAAAGGAACTATCACTTAGACATTCAGTTAATGCATTGTAATCAGAAACCTATAACTCACTGGAAAACTGAAGGGCCCTAAGAGCACTGTGATGACAAAGTCATCTCACTACACATAGGATAAAAGAAATAATGAATTTTGAAGAAAAAGCAGACAACAAAACAGAATAAGTTATATTGTTTCACTAAAAATGAAAGCCTGAAGCATGATGTCCACCAGAGTATTAATGGAACATTGGGGATGCTCTTTTCTCAGCTTTAGTAGAGATGATTGTGATGTATCTCATGAGTCTGCCTTCTCTTTCCATCTCTATCTCCAAGCAGAGACCTTGAGAAAAAGCTATTCCCTAAATTGCTAACAAGGTGGTATGTACGGTAGCCACGTTGCCAAGGCTCTGAGTCTCTGTATTTCGAGGAACCTTGTGCCAAGATCAGTATCTTTTATGCCTTTGGTGCAACCATGTCATTCTTGATCCTTTTCTGTCTTCGGCCAAAGCACAAATAGACAAAGGAAACTAATGTCCAGAATTATGTTAACCAAAGAACAACAACCAAGAAAGATTTTTTAGTATTGTTAATAACAATGATTCAGGGGCCAGGGAGATAGCTCAGTAGAATAAGCACTTGCCTGGCAAGCGCAGGGTCCTGAGTTCAATCCCCAGTACCCCACCCCACCCCCAAAAAAAACATGATTCATTAACTTTGATTGTTTGGGGTTTTTTTGTTTTTTTTTTGTTTGTTTGTTTGTCTTTTTGAGACAGGGTCTCACTGCAGTTCAGGCTGGCCTTGAGCTCACTTTTGTGGCCCAGGCTAGTCTCGAACTCACAGCGATCCTCCTGCCTCAGCCTCCCAAGTGCTGGGATTACAGGTGTGCGCCACCACACCCGGCTAACTTTGAAAACTTTACATTTTTCTTTAACTTCTTTGAGACTGGAGGGCTTAGCAACTGGGTTCAGTGCCACTTTGGGGAGGGGTGCAAGTTCCAGGTTAAGAGGAACCTGGGGAGGACGCAGACTTCATAGTCATCCATCCAACCTCTGTGCCTGTGCACATTTGTTAAGTGGAAGTGATCCTGCTCCACTCTGTTTTACAAAGTTTAAGCACTACTGCTGCTGTAACTGGGACACACAGGAGCTCAGGACGCCTGCGTTGGTTGTATTATTCACTCCTGAGTATTTAATTATGAACAGATTTCTCACGTGAGTCTATAACTGTTGCCTTATCTCACCAGATCTCTCGCAAAAGATTCAATCATTGGGTCATAATTGCACCTGTCAGCACATGCTTCTTCGAATCTCCGACATCAGCAAACTCTTCTCTAACTCCCACCCCTCAGAGGCATTTCCACCCAAACAATGCTTTTCAGAGCCCTTTTCACAAAAGCTCTCTGTTCATGAGAAACGTAGGACCTTTCAAAACTATTAACACTGTAAAAAACATCATGTCCCTTTAAAAAAAAAAAAAAAGTCAGAGCTGATATCAGACACTAGACTTTTGCTGCTCTAAATTGGAATCTTGGGCGATAAGCCCCGTTAGAAAGATTCTAAAGCCTGCTGCGATAGGGGCACAAAGAGACCCGGGCAAAAATGTCTCCAGGGAATTCTTAAATCATTCTAAGAAAGTTGCGATCATTTTGCTACAGGGAAATAAGGGTCCTGGTTGTTCAGTTCAAATTCAAAATGAGTCTAGCATTTTTCTCCTCTTATCAGTTTGCAAAGCTGGTTCCGCGAGCTCTGTACGGAACAGCTCCTTTTTTATTTGGACTGTAAATTAAAGCCTTTAAGAAGCGTTGAGTGAGCATCCAGCGCTGGCTTCCCACCCCAAGTCAACGCGTCTGTCTTTGAAAACATTTTTCTATAGGGTTTGTTTGTGCGGCAGGACAGAAGCCAGCACTTTATCTAAATCATGAAGCAAAGCAAAGGAGGGGGCTGGAGGAGGGGTAGAAAGTCTGTGCTGAAGAAAGGCCGTGCAAGGAAGAGCCGGGAGCCAGGAGGCCCTCTCTCCAACTTGGTCACGTTTGGTGGGCGATTGGGAATAACTCGGGAGGCACACCAGGATGGAGGGCAGGTGTTGTCGGACTCGGTGTGTTTTCACACACTAAGAAGGTAACAGAAATTAAATGGAGAGTGAAGCAATTTTTCCTCAGTGCCCACTCTAGAAACACATATATAGAGTTTCTTTAGTCTAGATTTCAAGTCGTATACTATAAAATCCAGCCCAGATCATATTTTCAGCAGCCCTTGGGATCACTCCTTCTAACATTCCTGTTACAGGATAAACTCACTCTCTTTGGATGAACTGAGGACATGTGTGTTGCCCTGGACATCTTTGCATCCCTCCACAAAAATTGTAAGGAAATCCACCAATATTTCTCTTACTGCAGTTGTTTTGAGACCAGAAGATATTATTAGCTTTCTAAAAACTCAACTCTAGGAAGATTTCTTATGTGTCTAATGTATACCAGGTACTACATTAGGAACTGAGAATTAAAAGTTTAAAAAGGCAATAACTTTAGAATAATTGCAGAAAAAGTGATCTTAGGATTTCATAAGAGAATAGTCAAACAGAAAATATCAGCTTTCCTGACCCAACAAAAGAGCCTCTAACTCTTACACAGACAATAAAAATGATTATGATGGAAATTCTGTTGATATTTCACTGGTCACTCACTATTTCTGGAACATTCCTTATTTCTTGAAGACATAAGAGAGATTCAGGGACCACCCACTCGGGACCCCCCTCCTGTCCCTCTCTTGGGCAGGAGCTTTCTTTCCCCTAATAAATGTATTTTATTCATAAAAAAGAGAGAGAGAGACTCAACTTTCCCTTCCATTCCCCAAGGTCACTAAAACTAGGTCAACAATAAAATACAATGAGTAAAAGCATATACAGTGATGTGCTGTGCTGTATTTCAAGGGTAGAATGTTTGCCTGGCATGTGCAAGGCCTGGGGTTCAATCCTCAGAATGAGGGAGCAGAGGTTTTAGGGGAAAGATAGAGAAAAGGAGGGGAGGGAGAGAGAGGGGGGAGCAGGGAGAGAAGGAGGGAAAGAGAAAGAAAGAGGGAGAGAGGCAAGGAGGAAGGAAGGAAGGAAGGAAGGAAGGAAGGAAGGAAGGAAGGAAGGAAGGAAGGAAGGAAGGAAGGAAAGCAAAGCAGTATGTTCCCCAGATCAGACCTAAATCCATTGCCCACATTCCTGGGCAGGCAAATGACAGAGCTGACAGTCAAATTGGACACTCAGCAACAATGGAAATGCTCGACATCTCTGCTCTCCGATATAGTAAGTACTAGGTAGAAGTGCCTGAGGACCACTTGAAATCTGGTTAATTCTACTGAAAAAATGCACCTCTAGCTTTCTTTAAATCTGTGTAATAAATGTGAATATGTGTTACTATACTAGATAGCACCAACAGCATTTTTCATGTAGAAAATAGAGCATAAGCCTTTGATAGTCTTAGATTACATAATGAGATAAACTTAAAACATAAGCTCCTGTAGCGAGGTATTAGTATTCACACTACATTGAACTATATTTGAACCTGAGTTTTGTTTTTCTTTGTTTGTTTGTTTGTTGGGCAAAAACCACAAATCACTTTATTCAAATTAATAACAAAAACAGCTGGCTTAAGGAGCCACATGTGTCCCAAGTGTAGCCCATCTGCATGGTGGGAAAACCTCCTTCCATGGCCGATCGGAAGTGCTGAAGCTACAGGGAGAAGCTGAACTGAATGGTCTTACTTCTCGTGTTAAGAACACTGATGCTGAAATAACTTCATCGGGTCGGCTTTCCAGGTCTCCAGCGTGACCTTCCTGCAGAGAGGAGGCCGTGTGCCTCCCTGCACAGCCTCAGCACCTCAGTGAAGCCTTCACAGAGCTTCACAGCAGGCTGGCTCCCGCACACACTCCAGAAACTGCTTGGTCTCAGACCAGCAGGGGCCCCGGTCTCCTGCTGCTGCTGCAGCTGAGGCCCCTGAGGCTTCTGGTAAGCGATGTTGGGCTGGCAGGCTCACCACTGCCTCCTCTGCTGAAGTCACCTACCACGGCATGGCCCAGGGTGTCGCCCACGGGGGAGCCCTCAGCCACACCTGCTGTGGTCCTGGCCAATCTGGGCCCTCAGGCCAGGTGGCAGGGGTACATCAGCACGTGAGCCCATGGAAGAAAGCAGGGCCACCACTGGGGTCTGGGACACTGGGGTTGGCCTGGGTGCTGGCTGGGGCACAGCCTGCAGCAGAAGGGCCGGACTGTCTAGAGAGGAAAGGCAGGACGTTCAGCTTTGGCTTCCACAAAGCATCTGCAACACACCACTACACAGCCTCTAGAAGTGCCAGACTCCACCAACACTCAAGTTGCTTCTATGGACCTGAGTTTACGGACTTGAAGAAGTTTTGACCTCTTAGTTTTGTCCACTAAGGAGGCAGGAAGCCACCCCGGCGCCACCATGCTCCTCTCTGGGAGAAGCCTGGCACACCAGCAATGCCCAGCTGAACAGAGCAGGTGTTGAGGGGCTCTGTTGCTCCAAACGGAGGTGAGCCCAAGTGGAACCCACGCACGGCTTTCCTAATTTCCAGTGTCACATAAAGGCTTTGGACCAGACCATGATTTTGCCATTTTCTAGCTTTGCAACTTCAGGGCAATTACCTGACTTCTTTGAACCTTGGAATTGCCATCTGTAAAGTGGTGACAGTCTCGCAGGCCTCCCAGAGGGGAAGGTGAGGGGAACCATGCCAGGCAGACAGAATATGTGTGGAGATGTCAGCGCACTTTTTCTTACCACAGTGGCTTCTGTGGCTGTCCTGGCCACAGCTGTCACTTTCTACTGAGGAGCGGTGAGGCGTGGGCAGTGATTA
>PVJA010013085.1:0-22746 GCA_004027025.1 Myocastor coypus
TGACAAACTCAAAAACATATATGGGCCACTATAAACCTGAAAAAACCCTCTATTTTAATGACTAAAAGAACAGGACAACCCATTCAGGACCTTCCCTGTCTCTCAGGAGAAATTCCTAGTACTCATTCCTATTCTTCAATAATTTTTCTTATGCAAAAAGAAAAAAAAATGACTAACACAAAATCATAATTTTTAAAAAAGATAATACTTAATGTTGGCAAAGGTAGAGGAAAATTGGTATTGGTAATGAATATAAATTGGTGAATGCTTTTGAAGGTAACCAGATAATCAGGTTCCAAGTCCTTTAAAATGGTCCCCCCACATAGCTCAACAGACTAAAGCACCTGCTTACATACAGTGCGGGGAACAGTGTTCCATCCCTGGCATGCTGTGCCGGCCTAGCCTTTGGGTGTGCTGAGACAGAGATTGAGACTGGGTGTGGCGGTACATGTGCCTATAATCCCAGTGCTTGGGAGGCTGAAAACAGAAGAATCATTATGAGTCTGATCTACAAAGTGAGACTCTATAGATCCTGTACTAAATACATATACATACACACATATATATGAAATACTTTAAAATGTATATGCTTTTCTCATATATTTTTAAATATTTATATACCTTACATGTCTTACAAATATACATATATACATATAAACATTTTATATATAAACATTTTACATTAAAATACACAGAGCCGGGCGTGGTGGTGCATGCCTGTAATCCCAGCACTTGGGAGGCTGAGGCAGGAGGACTGGTGTGAGTTCAAGACCAGCCTGGGCTACAAAAGTGAGCTCAAGACCAGCCTGAACTGCATAGCGAGACCCTGTCTCAAAAAGACTAAATAAATAAATAAATAAATAAATAAATAAATAAAATTTAAAAATAAATATAAATAAAATACACAAACATATATAAAATATATATATACTTTTTTTGGAGACAGGGTCAGCTATTTTAAAACAAAAATAGGGGGGCAGCAAGATGGCTCAGGGGTCTAAAGCACCTGCTTAGGCAAGTTTAGGCAACAGCAGGGATTGCAGTTTGATCCCTGGCACCACATGCTATGCCAGCCCCACCCCCAGGGGAGGCTGAGCCGGCCATAATATAAAAATAAAATAAAATAAAATAAAATAAAAACTAGAACTAAATTATGCTTCATTTATTAACCTAGAGTGATATTCTAAAAGTACACTGAGTAAAAAGCTTATTAGAAGATTCACAATATATTATTTTAGAATAAATAAGTTATTTCTATAAATGTACAGAAATCACAGAAGGGTATAGATTAATTTACCATATGAGTTAACAGTGATTATTTCCAGGGTTATTTGTGTTTGTGTGTGTGTGTGCGCGCACGCGTGTGCGCGCACGCGCACACATGCGCACACGTAATAAGGTGTAAACCAAAAGTTGTTTGTTTTTTTTAATGTATTTAGTATAGGGTCTACAGGGTCTCACTATGCAGATTAGACTCAAGAATAATTCTCCTTTTTCAGCCTCCCAAGTGCTGGATTACAGCCATGCAACACCATGCCCAGTCTCAATTACTATCTCAGCATATCCAAAGGCAGGGCCAGCACAGATGCCAGCTATCTGGTTGGCCCCAAAAGTTGGTCTTTGAGAATAAGTCATTCTTTCTCAAAGACAGTTCTAACAGAAACTTATAAAAATTGAAAGCTCCTCCCAAAATAGTAATAAAATTGTATTTTTCAAGATGTGTTACAAAGAATAAGCCATTTTGGCCTAGATCAGTGATGCACACCTGTAACCTCAGCACTCAGGAGGCTAAAGCAGGAGGATAGCCTTGAGTATGAGTCCAGCCTGGGCTACATAGCTGAGTTCAAGGCCAGTCGGAATTCTATAGTGAGTCTGTCTCAAAATTTAACAAAAAAAAAAAAAAAAAAAAAATCAACATTTCATCCCTTTAAATTGTCCTCAAATTATTCAGAACAATAGATTCACATTCAAATAATATATAAAAGTGATAGAACAATATAAACATTCCATGAAGAAAAATAATAAATGCACAAAATACTAACCTATCCCAAAAAGCCCTTTATTAAAAGTATTAAATCTAGATTTAATCTAATAATAACACACAGTCCTCACAAACCATGGACTACGTTAATCTCCAATTAATAATAGATATGTACAAGGAGAAAATCTTCTGAGGACATAGTAGGGCCCATGGTTCCCATAGCTACACAAACATGTCACAGTTCAGTTATGTAGCTTTTCTTCAATTTGGCCTATTGCTATAATTCTATGACATTTATTGGAAAACTGTAATCCTCTTGCTATTGCCAAATAAAAGTATTTGCTTTTCAGAAATTAATAAAATGAAGCCAGGTGTGGTGGTACACGCCTGTAATCCCAGCACTTGGGAGGCTGAGGCAGGAGCATCGGTGTGAGTTCGAGACCAGCCTGAACTGCATAGTGAGACCCTCTGTCAAAAAGACAAAAAAAGGGGCCGGCGGGATGGCTCAGTGGTCTAAGGCGCCTGCTTGGGAAATCTTGGGCGGTTTCAGGGACTGTGGTTCGATCCCCGGCACCACATGCTGCGCCAGCCCTGCCCTTGGGGCGGGCTGAGCTGGCCATAAAAATGAGTGAATAAAAAACAAAGGTTCTGAAGCAAGAACAACAACAAGAAAAAAAGAAATTAATAAAATGAGTCAGTCACAAACATTAATATCAAAATGTTCTCCAGTCTAAAAAAGGTTACTATATCTAATTCATGAATTTTTCAAAATCATCATCTATAGTCTACTGTCTTATCAAAATTTATTTTTTATCAAACATGTAGTATAGTTAATAGTGTAGGTCATCCCATTTAAGTTAAGAGACTTAAAACCAATCTCTAATGTCAGGGGAAAACTAGCTGCTGGCTTCACCCCATCTATGTTGTTGGTGGTAATGTAAACTTGTAAAACCATTATAGAATGGAGCCTGGAGATTGGAGATTCTTCAAAAGCTAAAATAGAAATTCCATTACACTCAGTTATTCTCGTCCTAGTTATCTTCCTGGAAGAGTTTAAGACGTTAGTGATACATGTATACTTGTTTGCAGTAGCACAATTCATAATAGCTAGTGGCCCGTATGTCCACTAACAGATGGGTAAAGAAAATATGACATTTATGCACAATGGCATATTACTCTGCCATAAAGGAAAACCTGAGTCAATGTAGGAAAATGGATACACCTTGATATTATAATGTGAAGTGAAGTGAGTTGGGCGCATGAGCTTAAACAATGCATCATTTATTTTCTATGAGAAGCCCAAAATACAAATAAAAAGCAAAATAAAAGATAATAGGCTGGGCAGAGTGGTACAAACTTGCACTCCCAGTACTCAGGAGGCTGAGCTGTAGGATCATCCTGAGTTTGAGGCCACCCTGGACTACATGGTGAGTTCAAGACCACCCTGAACGCTGTCTGAGAACAAGCAAACAAATAACAGAAAATAGGGGACAGATGTTTTGCAAATGGAAGAGAATCAAGATATGAAAGGGAACAAGAAGAAAAGAATTAAGATGTGTTAAGTACATGTACCAACTTCCCACATAATACATGTAATAATAAAGTTGAAAAATTAAAAGATAGTTTCTATACTTCATACAGACAGTAACAGAAATGCCTCTAGAAACAAGAAAAATCATACTGCTAGACAGTAAAATACATGGCTAAATGGAAAAATGGAATTAGTCTCTTTGCAACGTGCCACCAGCTACATGACTCATCAATTACAACAAAACTTAGTATTGTTTCATGCTTAAATTTTGTTTTTGGACTACATCTTTAAGTGTGGTAAATTGTGACAGCCACATGCTAAACAGGTAAAAACATTATAGGCAGTCAGACAGGACTAGGCCCTCAAAAGAGTTAGTGTAGAAAATGAGATCATATTACATCTGTGGTAGGAGACAAGCCTCAAGATAAGTCGGAAGGAGCAGGCCTACATGCCTTCCCAAAGGATAATATATCAAAGATTATACTATAAATGATATCACCTGGTCCAATAAAATGTAGACATCAGTTACCCACGTGATTGACCAGGACCTCCTGACTCATCTCTTCCTAGAAAGGTCTTTTGTTCTTTCCAGCTACACTTGCTACATGACCTGATTTCCCACTGGATCAACATTACCTGAGCAACTATATTTGCAATCATACTAGCTGATTATAGTTTTGATCCACACTGTATGTACCTCATGGTTTATACTCACTTTGTGTTTTGTTTTTGTTTTTACTCTATAAAACTTCCTCTAAGAAATAGGCTTGTTGACAGTCCACTTTCAGGTCACCTCCAGTCTTCTCAGGAGCTAGTAGTCTCCATAAATTCTTCCTACTCTAAACTTGCATTGTTCCTGAGAATTCATTATTCGATTTTTGGGAAGACACATGGCATATCTGACACCTAACAGGTTGGGAATTATATTATTTCCCCATATTATCATTACTATTACCCACTTTTGAAACATTTTCATCATCCTAAACAGAAACTTTTAACCCATTAAACAGTAACTCCATATTCCTACTCATCCCATGGCCCCAGTAACTACTATTCTACTTTTCTACCTCTATGTACTTGCCTAATCCACAAAATTCATGTACCTAGTTACTTCATGTAGAGGTCAAGGTTTACAAGAGAAAAGATTTAATACAGGACACAAAATTTATAGGATTATCTTATAATATTTACCCAAGCAGTCAAGTGAAAAAGAGTGTGAGAGATCTGTCCACAACCAATGAATCCAGCTGAGGGTCTGGATTACATGACAGTGTCCTGTATGAGCCCAGTGGAAGATCTAGAGTCCATAGCAATATCCTCCACAAGTCGAACTGGAGACCTAGAGCCCACAATGATGTCTTATGTGAGTCTGTGTCAAGGATATGCACTGGGAAGACCTGAATGTCAGTAGTGGAAACTAAAAACACTCCTTCAAAGGGATGAAGGATCTGTACCAGCTGGTGGAGATATCTGCATTGAAGCTGGGAAGAAACACTCAAGGACCAGCGATCCCTTGAAGAGAATCATAGGCTTTTTCAGCAACAGTGAGGACCTGAGCTCCTCTGATGATAACACCTGAGTTCATATCACGAAAACCAGAGCAACAAGCTTCTCCAAGATAATCAACAAACTGTACACTATCTTCCCTTCTAGTCCCCTTTTTTATGCTGTTAGCAACAATTAGGTAGGCCTTCTACACCCAGAACTACATTGATTCAGTTCAGCAGGTGTTATAAGATGACAACTAGTTAATCTATCATACCTCACCTAAATGAAATCAAAGAATTAGTCCTTTTCTTTCTTATTTTCCTTTGTGTATGTTTTCAAAGTTCACCATTTTGTAGCACATATCAAACTCCTTTTTTTCTTTCTTTTTTTTTCCCTCTTTGAGACGCACTTTCATTATGTCATTTGGGATGGTCCGAAACTCCTTATGTAGCCTATGCTGGCCTAGAACTCACGGCAATCCTCCTGCTTCAACCTCCCAAGTTCTGGGATCACAGAGAGGTGCCACCATGCCCAGCTAAGATTTGTTTTTTAAGGGTAAAATTCCACTGTATATATAAGTTACATATTATCTATTAATGGACATATGGATTGTTTCCATGTTTTTTCAGGATTCAGGTATGAGTAATAAAATCTAGGGATTACTGAGCTATATACCCCAGCCTGTCTTATTTTTCTCTGCTGAGACCCAAAGTTAACAGAGGAAATGTTAAATTTTTTTAGCTCAGTTTGTGGAGGTTTCAGTTCATATTTGACTAGCTCCAAAATGGGGTGTCAGTCCTTCCACCATAGCAACCAACAGTAGCCATGGCCCTCTGCTATCCTATGGCTGTGGGCCTCAACAAGGGCCACAAAGTGACTAAGAATGTGAGCAAACCAAGGCACAGCCACCATTGAGGATGCTTCACCAAACACATCAAGTTCATGTGGGACATGGTCCTGGAGGTGTGCGTGACTTTGTCCCCTAGCACGTGCCATGGAGCTGCTCAAGGTCTCCAAGGATGAACATGCCCTCAAGTCCATCAAAAGGGTGGGGACACATATCCTGCCAAGAGGAAGCATCAATAGCTGAGTAACATGCTGGCCATCATGAGAAAGGCAACTGCCAAGGACTGAGATTCTCTGGAATAAAGCTTTGCAGAAAGTTCACACACACACACACACACACACACACACAGAATGGAGTGTCATGGCAGAGTGACGCTGCAAAGGAAAAACAGTTCACGGCAAAGCAGAGCAAGCAGAAGGCATCGAGCAAGAGACAACCACAGCCCTCTCTATCCCTTATAGTCTTATTCAGACTGTCCCACCCTAGCATAGGTAGCATTCCCACCCTTAATTCTAGCATTGCATCACGAATCAATGACAACATCATATCCTTAATCCCAGCATTACATACTAGATCCAGCCATCACTGAAAAGCTTCACCTATCACCACATGAGGCTCAGGGAACATCTAAATTCAAGTGATAACACAACTCTTTTATTTTTTTAAATTTTATTTTGAGACAGGGTCTCATTAAATTCCCTAGAATGGCCTTAAATTTGCAATCCTCCTGCCTCACCCTAAGTAGCTGGAACTATAGATACGCATTGTTGCACTCAAACTTCTGTCTTTTGACTATTGTACACAATGCTGTTAGTGTGCAAGTATCTGAGTTCCTGATTTTGTATATAATTTACAAATAGAATCGATGGATCAGATGATACTAACATGTATAACCATGAAGAACCTCCTGTTTTTCAACCATTTTATGTTCCTATCAACAATGAAAAGAAAACCTACTTTTATTAGAGATAGCACTAAGTAACAAAAAGTTAATAGCACTTGCTATCTGTTTAAACTTTCCCTGCATGTTGTTTATATCTGTGTATATAACTAAAAGTTTATTAAGACATAATACACATGAGCTGGGCGTGGAGGCATATGTCTATAATCCTAGCACTTGGGAGGCTGAGGCAGGAAGATTAGTACTAGTTCGAGACTAGCCTGGGCTACAAAAGTCAGCTCAAGGCCAGCCTGAACTGTACAGCAAGACCCTGGCTCAAAAAGAGACACACACACACACACACACACACACACAAAACATATAGTACACATATAATGAGTCACCTAGAAATATGTAATTTTATGGCTTTCAATATAATCAAGAGTTGTTTCAATCCCTAGTACCACTAAAAAAAAAAAAAGAGTTCCTGCAACCTTTACCACAATAAATTTTAAAACATTTTTATACTCTGTCTTTTATTCACTTTTTTTTGTTGTTCTTTTGTTTGTTGTTTATTTTCTGAGGCAGGGTCTCACTATGTGATGCAGTGATCCATGCTGCTAGCCACCATACCCAGCCATGATAGCAATCTTGAACCCTTTAACTATGACATTACAATATCCATTCATTATCTGATGTGAAGTTTTCCACATTTTGGCTCTTCTGAACAACATTATCATGAACATTCACATACCAGTTTTTTTATGTGCACGTTATTTTTCTTAGTATTTCTCTAGAACTGCTATGTAATAACCCCATGTTTAACTTTTTGAGAAATGATCAAATTCTCTGCCAAAGCGACTATACTAGTACACATTCCCATCGGCCAACATTTGTTATTATCTCTTTTTGTTGTGTTTTGTTTGAAACAGAGGCATACTATATTGCCTAGGCTAGTATAGAAACCCTAGGCTCAAGTAATCTTTTTGCCTTTGTCAGTAGGACTTCAATTGTGTACCACTATGCCCAGCATATCTATCATTTTGATTATAGACATAGATATCCTAGAAGGTATGAAGTGATATCTCTGTGGTTCTGACTCACATTTTCCAATGCTGATGATACTTAATGTCTTTTCTCATGTTTTTTAATATATTATTTTAACTTTTTTTTTTTTTTTTTTTTTTTGACTTTTTGACTTTTTGAGACAGGGTCTCACTATGCAGCTCAGGCTGGCCTTGAGCTCACTTTCGTAGCCCAGGCTGGTCTCGAACTTGCACCGATCCTCCTGCCTCAGCCTCCCAAGTGCTGGGATTACAGGCATGCGCCACCACACCCGGCTTAATATATTATTTTAAACACATTAAAATTATTGTATAATTTTATAAATCCACTTATAACATGCTTATCAATATTATAATTATGAGACATTAAACTCAATATATCCCTACATTAAAATGTTTAATTGCATAAATATTTGTTATTCTATCTATCTATCTATCTATCTATCTATCTATCTATCTACCTATCTATCTATCTATCTATCTATTTTTGGTGGTACCAGGGATCAAATTCAGAACCTTGCACTTGCCAGGGAAGCACTTATTTCACTGAACTGTCTACCCAGCCCCAGGGAAGCACTTATTTCACTGAACTGTCTACCCAGTCCCTATTTTATTTTTAAAAGGAAGTTGTTAAAAATTTTTTTTTGGTACAGGGTTTCACTACACAGTTCAGACTTGTAGTGGTCCTCCTGTTTTCAGCCTCCCCAGCAGCTAGGATTATAGGCATGCGCCACCACACCCAGATTCTGTTATTATTTTATTAATATTTATCTTTTGGAGACAAGGTCTCTCGATGCAGTTCAGGCTGGCCTTGAGCTCACTTTGTAGCCCAGACTGGTCTCAAATTTGCAATGATCCTCTTGCCTCAGTCTCCTGAGTGCTCAGATTTCAGGCATGCAAAATCGCACTTGGCTCTTTGTTGGTATTAAATATACAGAAATGACACTCTACCTTGGAACTAAGCAAATATGAACTGAAACCTCTACAAACTGTGAGCTAAACTGGGCCTTGCAGTACACACCGATAATTCCAACACTCTGGGAGGCTGAGGCAAAAGGATCCCAAGACCAAGCTCAGCCTTGGCAACTCAATCCTATCTCAAAAAATGAAAAGGGCTGGGGATACAGCTCAATATACAGGCCCTAGGTTTGACTTCTAGTTCTGGAAAAAAGAAAAAAAGAAAAAAAAAAAAAAGAAAAGAAAGAAAATAGCTCTACTTCAAAAACAAAACCCTATTTCAATTGTATTTAAAACCACTTACCAAAGTGTTTCTCTCATTTAACTTTGTTTTTGCTTTTTTTTTCCTCTCTTTTTCTCTAGGAAGGGCCTTTGTACTAAACCATACTCCAGCACTTCTTTCTTTTACTTTTAAACATATATTTGGTACAGGGTCTCACTACACAGCTCAGACTCCAGTGATCCTTTTTTCAGCCTCGCCAACGCTAGCATTACAGGTGTGCGCCACCACTCCCGGTCTCTGTGGCCCAGTGTGCCCAGGGGTGGGGTTGGTGCAGCACCTGGTGCTGGAGATCAAACCCCAGTTCCTTTGCTTGCCTTAACAGGTGCTTACTCTTTCTTTGGCCTATGTGGTACTTGACTTCAATTCCTCCTGCCTTAGCATACCTCAATGCTGATTACTGACATGTGTTAGCAAGCCTGGCTATAACTGACATATTTTTACCTTTTTTTTGTGGAACTGGGGATTGAACTCATGCCCTTGCATTTGTGAGGCAAGTGCTTATTCCACTGAGCTAACTCCCCAGCCTCTTTACTTTAAAAGGATCAATACTGAGCTAGGGTTTACTTCAGTGGTAGAGTACTTGCCTAGCACACGCAAGGCCATTGGTTTAATCCTCAACACTGCAGAAAAAAAAAAAAACTGAAATTATAGGTATGCATGGTAGCATGGTAGAACATTTTATAAACTCAGCAGTCTGAGAATCTGAGCCAAGATTGTCCCAAATTCCAGGCCAATCTCAGGTACACAGTAAATTCAAGGCTAGCCTGAACTACAATGTAAGCCCCTGTTTCAAAAAAGCCTCCTTCCAGAGCACTGGCATCACCATGCCTAGACCCCACTAACATATTTTAAAGGCAAAGCTGAACACAGCTGTATGTGCCTTGTCTCATCTGCTTGGGAGGCTGAGGCAGGAAGATCACTACACTGTAAGTTTGAAAACACTCTCAACTTACAAGTAAAATAATTTTTTATTTTAAATTTTAAGATTCATTTAATAGTTGTTGGGGAAGAGGTTAACCAGAGCATATACATATATATATATATATATATATATATATATATATATATATATATATTCCACCTTACTCTACTGAAGTCCTACAGAAACTCAGCCAGGTAAATGACTTGAGAAAGGTGGGTTGTAACAAACTTTAATACAACTCTATTTTGAAAAGCTGAAGTTTTAGCTCAGCAGAAGCTGAAACTTGCCTACCATGAATGAAGACCTAGGTTCAATTTTTTATTGTATTTTTTCCTTCAGTTTTATAATCACCTTCACCTACTTATATTTTGTTGTTCTATGGGGTCAGACTTTTGAAAACCATTATTTATTTATTAAGACCAATATTGAGCTGGGCAAAGCACATGCCTCTAATTCCAGTGTCCTGGTAGTCTGAAGGAGCAGGATCTCAAGTTTGAGTCCAACCTGGGTAACTCAGCAACTTATTGAGACCCTGTCTCAAAAAATAGAGTTGGGGACAGTGCTCAGTGCACAGAAACTGCATTCAATCCCCAGTACCAGTACTACAAAAATAAAAACAAAACATCCAGGGGTCAGCAAGATAGCTCAGTGGATTAAAGTGCCTGCTTAAGCAAGCTTGGGCAAGTGCAGAGACCACAGTTTGATCCCTGGCACCACATGCTGTGCCAGCCACTGGGTCTGGGATTATGCCTATAATCCCAGCATGGGAGCAGTTGAAACACAGGAGAATCGCTATGAGTCTGTGAGACCCTGTAACAACCAAAATATAATAAAAATAAAAAGATCCATTTCAAATACTAATCCTCCCAAACACTGAGGGAAAAACAAGACCTGCTATGGAAAACTGTATTTCCCAATTCAAGTGATAAATGTCTTTAGCCTGACATGGTAGCAACACCTGTAAATCCCAGCACTTGGGAAGCAGAGGCAAGAGGATCACCATTAGTTTGAGGCTAGCTTGCTCTACATGGTTGGTTCAAGGTTAGCCTCATGAACTACACAGCTAGAGGCTATGTCAAAAAAAAAAAAAAAAATCCTTAATGCCATTAAAAAGTCACTTTCTCAATTATACATGATGGTCTCATTATTTATTAATAATTTATGCTGGACATAAAAATAAAATTCCTTAAGAGTGCTTTATCTAGGGTTGGTCAGATAGCTCAGTGGACTCAAGCACCTGCTTAGGCAAAGTGTAGTTGCTGGGTTGGACCCTTAGCATGCTGTGCCAGCCCTGCTCCTGGAGCACACTGAGATGGTCATTGAGACTGTGGGTGACTGAGACTGGGCATGGTGGCATGCCTGTAATCCCAGAGCTTGGGAGGATGAAAACAGGAGAATCACTACTGAGTCTGATCTACACAGTGAGATCCTGTACTAAATGCTTTAAAATAGAAAGCAAAGAGATCTTTCTCTTATTATACTACATAGTTATACATTTTTCTCTAAGCCTACCTTTCAACTTTCCCAAAACTTACTGATTCAAGTACTTTAGGTTAAGAGAACAAATCTATCCCAATTTTTACCTTATTTTTATCTTATTCATATAAATTCTTGTTTTTTATAAGATTAAATAGCTCCAATTCTTTTTATTTCAATAAAACAAAATTGGAGATTTTAGAGATTGCAAATTGAACCCAGAGTCTCAATACTGAGCTATATCCCCTGTCCTTTCAAATAGTTCTAATTCTTTAAAAGCCTAGTTCTTCATTTAGTCATTTAATCCACTAACAACTATTATTAAATGAAAGTTTAGTACATGGTTGTGTTTAACTAAAGCATAATCCACTTTAAATAGCCTCCTTCTTTCTCCCCATAGTATTCATTTATTCATCTATATATCGTTAGAATGTACGGTCACTGTCTTTCAAGTATACTTTACTAGGGGCCAGGGAGATAGCTCAGGGGCACAAGTACCTGCCTGGAAAGTACAAGGTCCTGAGTTCAATCCCTGGTTCTGGGGAAAAAAAAAAAAAAGATAGTACAAAGTCTAAACAGTCTCACTACATAGTCAGACTCGTAGTGATCTTCCTGCTTTCAGCCTCCCAAGAGCTGGGATTATAGGCTCCTGCCACTATGCCCAGTCTCAGTCTCTCAATGCACCCTGGGATGGGGCAGGCACACAGCTGGGGACTAAACCCCAGTCCCTGTGCCTAAGCAGGCACTTCAGTTCACTGAGCTATCTGGCCAGCCCTTTACTGGATATTCTTCAAGGTTTAATACAGCTTTACTTCTATGGCTAATTTGACTGTGTTACAGTGTTATTATGCTTTGTGTTTCCTTTCCTGTACATCTGCATACAATAACCTCCCATCCATCAGAGATATAAGATACATTATAAGATGACTAGTGGATGCCCGAAACTAAAGTACAAAACTGTAATGCTGTTTTCGCCTGTGACTGTATGTATTTAAAAATTAAGACACTGGAATAATTATAGCAATATACTACAGTAAAAGTTATGTCAATATAATCTTGATAAATATTTTCTGGCAGCAGTTGATCTCAGAAAGTGAAATGCAAATGAAGGGAGATTATTACAATAAGCATTTAAACCCAAAAGCATTCCTATATTTTAGGAGAATTTTCCTCATAATAGTTCCATAATTTTATTAACACTTAACAATTGTTGAAAAAGTACAAAATACTTAATATAAATCTTTCTTTTTTTTTTTTGGATCAGAGGCTTGCTATATAGCTTAGGCTCATCTTGAATTCACTATGTAGCCCAGGCTGGCCTCAAACTGATGACACTACTCCTGCCCTTAACCTCCCAAGTGTTGGATGATAGGTGTGTGCTGCCATGCCCAGCTAAAAATACATCTTTAAATTGAGTATGAAGGTTCACACTATAATCTCAATACTTGGGAGACCTTGGCAGAAGCATCACCAAAAATTCAAAGCCAGTCTAGGATACAAAGTGAGCTCAAGGCTAGTTCAAACCTTATCTGAAGGGGCTGGGGAGATAGCTCCGAGGCACAAGTGCCTGCTGGGCAAGTACAAGGTCGTGAGTTCGAACCCTGGTCCCACAAAAAAAAAAACCTTATCTGTAAGGAAAAATAGATGGATGGATGGATGGATGGATGGATGGATGGATGGACAGATGGATGGATACATGTATACATAGAGATAGATGATAGATATAAACAGACATTTTTAAAGAAGTTCATAATCTCCCTGAAAACTATACAATGTTGTTGAAAAAACCAAAGATCTAATAAAATGGAAAAATATCTCATGTTCATGGACAAACATTTAGTATTATCAAAATGTGGCATATCTATATAATGAAATATCATTCAGTCAATAAAAAGGAATTACTTAGCTGGGCATGGGGGACAAGCCTATCTATAAAGCAGGAGGATTGCCTAGAGTTTGAGGTCATCCTGGGATACACAGTGAGTTCCAGGCCAGCCTGAACTACACAGCAAGACTTTCTCTTAAAAAAAAAAAAAAAGAAAAAAGAAAAAAAAAAAGAACAACTGTTGCTGGGCCTGGTGACTGACACACATCTATAATTCTAGCACTTGGGAGGCTGAGAGGTTGAGGCAGGATGATCACTGCAAGTTTGTGGCCAGCCTGTGCTACAAAGTGAGTTCAAGGCCACCTTAAACTATATAGAAAGATCCTCGGTCAGGAAAAAACAGAACAGGGGCTGGCAAGATAGGACTGAAGAGACTACTTAGGCAAGCTTAGGCAACCCAGGGACTGCGGCTCAATCCCTGGCACCACATGCTGTGTCAGCCCCACCCCCAGGGCAGGCTGAGCTGGCCATAACATAAAAGAAAGTTAAAAAAAAAAAAGAACAACAGATGGATCTTTAAAAATATGCTAGGCAAAACAAGACAGCCACAAAAGACCATACATTATATGGTCCTTGTATGAAATATCTAGAACAGGCAGTCATCCATCGAGATAGAAATTTAATTAGTAGTTGCCAGTTCCTAAGGGAAGAAAATGAAGGACTGCTTAATCCAGGAAGGGTATCTTTATGAGATGACAGAAATGGTTTTATGTGAGTAGCGTGCATTGGTAGATAGCACTTATGATTAGCATTTTCAAAACCCTGGGCACAATCCGGAGAACAAGAAGTTCAAGAACCATGATGACTGGTTAAGCATTATGACTACAGTTAAAAAAAAAAAAACACTAAAATGTACATTTAAAATGGGTACAATGATGAACTTCATTTGAATTTTATCCTAGTTTTAAGAAAATATAAAGAAGCTGGGCATAGTGGAGCACACCTATATTCCAAACACTCAGGAGATTAAGGCAAGAGGATTATTGTGAGTTCCAGGCCAGCTTAGGACACAAGTGAATTCAAAACCAGCCTGAAGTACACAGAGAGACACTCTAAAGAAAGAGAAGAAAATTTTAAAAACCTTCAGAATCTAGGTTTTAGGTATTTGAATTTCATCAAAAACCTACTGATAACCATTAAAGAATTTTTTCTCTTCAGCCCTAGAGATGGAACTCAGTGCCTCACACTTGCTGGACAAGAGCTCTACACTGAGCACCTCACTCCAACTGCCCTCATTAAGATTTTTAAGTCAGTGAGAGGACTAAACCTAATATTTAGAAAACAAATTCTATACAACAAAGTACTACCTAAAGTACCTAAACTTTAACATACACAGACATATTACTACACATGTAGTAATAACACATATGCAAAATTACTAGCTCCTGTTGGGCATGGTGGCATACTCTACAATCCTAGTACTCAAGAAACTAAAACAGACTAAGCATGGTGGAACATTCCTGTAATCTCAGCACCCAGAAGACTAAGGCAGAAGGATCATCATTGAGTATGAAACCAGTTACATAGTAAGTTCAAGGCTGCCTTGAATTACATAGTGAAACCTATCTAAAACATAAATAAATAAATAAATAGATAGATAGATAGATAGATAGATAGATAGCTTCCCAGGTGTGGTGGTACCCACCTGTAATCCCAGCACTCAGGAGGCTGAGGCAGGAGGATCATGACATTGAGGCCAGGCTGGGCTACAAAATGAGCTCAAGGCCAGCCTGAACCACACAGTGAGACCCTGTCCCCCAAAATATAACCAATATAAAACAAAAAATCCCAAATCAGGAGGATCACTGCAAGTTTGAGGCCAGCCTGGAATACACAGTGAATTTAATGCCTCCTTGAACTACACAGTGAAACCCTATTTATAAATAAATAAATAAATAAATAAATAAATAAATAAATAAGGAGGACTGCTTCAAGTTCAAGGCAAGCCTGGGCTGCACAGCAAGACCCTGTCTCAAAAAAGCAAAAATAAACAAAAAATCCTCCTGGTTCCTTATGTTGATCACTATTCCAAGTAGTCTAGAAATGTTCACTAATTTAATCTTTTTTTTTTTTTTTTTTTTTTTTTTTTTTTTTTTTTTTTTTTTTTTTTTTTTTTTTTTTTTTTTTTTTTTTTTTTTTTTTTTTTTTTTTTTTTTTTTTTTTTTTTTTTTTTGGTGGGACCAGGGTTCGAACTCACGACCTTGCACTTGCCCAGCAGGCACTTGTGCCTCGGAGCTATCTCCCCAGCCCCACTAATTTAATCTTTATACTGGTCAGTAAATCTATTATCCTCATCATACAGAACAAAGCAAGTCACATAGAAAGATTAAGTAACTTGCCTAAGATCACACAGCTGGTTAGCAATGATATTTGTCAATGAGTTTTTTATTCACAAGTATCATAAATATTTGGGATTCGGGGGTGGGGTGATACTGGGTACTGACCCTAACACCTCTCACTAAGCTATATCCTCTAAATTTCCTCCCATATGTTGAGACAGGGTCTCACTACATTGTTCTGGATAGTCTCCAATTTGGTGTGATCCTCCAGCTTCAGCCTATAGCAAAAACAGAAATTTAGTTAACTAATGACTTTGAATACTCCAACTACCTTATTGCCTAAATTTTTTTTTTTGGGGGGGGTCTTTTTGAGACAGGATCTCACTATGCAGTTCAAGCTGGCCTTGTGCTCATTTCTGTAGCCCAGGCTGGTCTCAAACTCACACTGATCCTCCTGCCTCAGCCTCCCAAGTGCTGGGATTATAGGTGTGTGCCACTATACCCAGCTACTGCTTAAATTTTAAAAAACAATGTTTTTAACAAAATTGAGTAACAATTTTATCCAAAACCTCTATAATTCAAACAGCAAACATCAATTTTCATCCTGTATGTAGTACTGGCAAAAACAAGTACACGAAAAGTTCTGTATAATCATTTGTAAAATTCAATCTATGTCCATATTTTCCTTTCATTCACTCTGTATTATCATTCTAGATAACAAAATTAAAACTTTTAAAAATACAAAAAAATGACACATAAACTTTGGTAGTACTTCCAAAATTCTTGTTACTATAATGTAAGCTTTTATAGAATGAATATTTACTTAGCATGGTGACACATGCCTGTAATCCCAGCATTTTGAGAAGCTAAGACAGAAAGAAAGATAACAAGTTATAAGCCCAGTGAGACTTAAGTTTTTTTTTGTTTTTTTTTTTTTTAAGAAAACACAGCCGGGCGTGGTGGCTCACGCCTGTAATCCCAGCACTTGGGAGGCTGAGGCAGGAGGATTGATGTGAGTTCGAGACCAGCCTGGGCTACAAAAGTGAGCTTAAGGCCAGCCTGAACTGCATAGCAAGACCCTGTCTCAAAAAGACAAAAAAAAAAGAAAGAAAACACAAGTCTTGGGCTGCATTTTAGTGCAATGACCCTGGCTATTTCTCTGTGTCTCTGTCTGTCTGTCTGTCTGTTTGTATTTGAGATAACCAGTCATTAACTCCATCTTATACTAGTTTTTTTTTTTTTTTTCACGTATATTCTTCATTTCAGAATGTACACTATTAGAGCTGGCCAAATAGCTCATTGGATTAAAGTGCCTGCAAGCAGGTTTAGGGGCTGGGGGTTGATCCCCGGACCTGCTGTGCCAGCCTTATGCCAACCACACCCCCAGGCACACTGAGAAGCAACTGAGACTGGAAGTGGTAGTGTGCACCTATAATCCCAGCCCTTGCAAAGCTGTAAACAGGCAATCACTATGAGTCAGATCTAGTAGTAAGACCCTGAATACCCTGTAAACCCTTCCCTAAAAAAATAAAAATAAAGAAAATATTGAACACTAAACAGGTAAACTGCTTTACTGAAAAAAGGAGAGATACAAACAAACCTCTCAAATTTCTAACTACAACTACATTTGTGATAGTTAGCTTAAGCCTATATCTGGCGTATGGTCAGTATCCTAAGATACACCTGAACACAACTTGTGGGGAGATAGCTCAGCGGCCTAAGTGCCCTGGCAAGCATAAGGTCCTGAGTTCAATCCCAGGCACAAAAAAAAAAAAAAAAACCACTTTTTTTTTTTTGGAGAGGATCTCACCTCACTGTACAGTGCAGGTTGGCCTTGAACTCACTGTGTAGCCCAAAGCCTAAACTCACAGCAATCCTCCTGCTTCAGCCTCCTTCTGAATGCTGGGATTACAAGAGTGTGCACACCACACTGGTTTGATATGGTAGTGCATACCTGTAATTCCCGCACTTGAGAAGCAGAGGCAGGAGGATCTCTGAGTTCAAGGCCAGCCTCTATTTCAAAAAGCAAAACAATGCCAGCTGGGGAGGTAGTGCAGAAACATAAGCACCAGCCTAGCAAGCACAAGGTCCTGAGTTTAATCCCCAATACTACTCCCCACCAAAAAAAATAAATTTTAAAGACCAAACAAAACAAAAATATTCCTCCAAAAGGAATATCACATGTTTACTAATTTCTAGTTAGTTATTATAACTTGCTGAATTTCTTTCAGTACTTTATGAAAGCAGTTTAAAGAAACCTGTACAAAGTATTTTTTATACCATTTGAATACTTCTGTAACCTTATTAGGTAAGATCCAACATGTAAATGACAATGGTGAAATTCTCTAAACTCAACTGGAGGGTAAAACTGTTGAGGTTCAAACTCTAGCCTTGTCACCTAGCTAAGTTGTTAATTGTTTTCTGAGACAAGGTCTTGCTATATTGCAAGAGGCTGGCCTTCACCATATGGTGATCATCTTGCATCAGGCTCTGAAGTGCTAGTATCACAGGTGTGTGCCACCATGCCTAGAATTCTCTAGCTATGTAATTAGGAAAACTGATGGAAATTAAACATAATCCCATACTACTTGGTTTTCTCATTTTATAAACTAAGAGTGCTGGCATTACCTCCATAGGATATTTTGAGAATATAAAGACTACCACTTAAATGCTCATACACACTTGATATATAAACTGCTCAAAGTTTTTATTTTATTATTATTTTTTTTTGTTTTAGAACTTTTGTTTATTTATTTTTATGGCTGGCTCAGCCTGCCCTGAGGGCAAGGCTGGTGCAGCGTGTGGTGCTGGGGATCGAACCACAGTTCCTGCAGCTGCCTAAGCTTTCCTAAGCAGGTGCTTTAGACCACTGAGCCATCCTGCCGGTCCCCCACTGCTCAAAGTTTTTATCATTAAATCATAACTTTTTTTTTTTTTTTCTTCAGTACCAGAGAACAAACTCAGCACCTTGCACTTGCCAGACAGGTGTTTATGCCACTGAGTTATCTCCCCAGCCCTATTTAATTATTAGGCACTGAATATATCATATTTTTTAAACTATCAACACTGTTTTTTTCCATTAATATCTCATAGGGCCAGGGAGATAGCTCCGTGGCATGAGTACCTGCCTGGCAAGTGCAAGGTCGTGAGTTCGAACCCCAGTCCTAAAAAATAAAAACCTTATAACTATTTAAGTAGATTTTTAGATTAAACTAAAATGAAAGAGAAAAATATTTTTGCAAGTTATGAAGAATAAATAAACAATACCTTTAGTCCAAATGGTAAAAGATTCTCACAATCAGGCTTTATTAATATCTGAAAGCTGAAACCATTGCTGGTACTTAATCTATAAATTCTAACTTTTCATACAAAAGCATGTTACAATTAATTAGAATCTTTTATCTTGTTAATTTTTAAACCTTGATTTTTATTAACATATAAGCAAAAGAAAGACTCTCAAAAAGTGATTTTTAATTTTTATCTTATAATCTTTTATTTACTTATGTGGTACAGGGTCTCCCTACACAGCTCAGACTTGTAGTGATCCTCCTATCTCAGCCTCCCCAGAGCTGGGACTACAGACATGCACCACCACACTCAGTTTTGCTGCCAAGTAATCTCCCTAGCGCAAGAAAGTCATTTTTTTATTTCTCTAAAGTTAACAGGTTTATACTGCTACTAAATAATCAAACCTGACTGATCCCTCAGATAATTTTATTTTAAATGTCTATTATTCCAAATAGAAAGTATACCCTAATCAACTTTTCATAATAGAAAGTGGTTTTTTTTTTAATTTTATTTATTTTATTTATTTATTTATTTTTTTTAGAAAGTGTTTTTTAACCTATAAAATTGATCACAATAGGATGTTTTTCTGAAGTATCACTTTCAAAAGTTTTAGAGGACTACTGAAATTAATAAAGCCAAAAGTAAATTACATTAAAGTCAAGAGTAACTATGGACTTTCACAAACTACTAGATTATCTGTTTATTATAATAAGCAAAAGAATTCTAGTACTGAATGAAAATAAAGCAGAGTTAAGAAGAGATAAATGAACATTACTGTGTTCATAAATATCAGATTTAAAAAGATAAGAGTATCAGAGATGGATTTTACTGACAAGTGAAAATGAACTAGGTGTGACTCTACACATGCTTAAATATATTATTTCCACAAAGGTAGTTTTAGATTAGTCAGTACAGATCCACAGACTAACATATATTCTGTAAAATAGAACACAATAGATAATTTTAAAGTTACATATTTTCAAACTATCACTTGAAAGTCGGGCATGGTGGCTCACGCCTGTAATCCCAGCACTTGGAAGGCTGAGGCAGGAGGATTGGTGTGAGTTCGAGACCAGCCTGGGCTACAAAAGTGAGCTCAAGGTCAGCCTCAACTGCATAGCGAGACCTTGTCTCAAAAAGACAAAAAAAAATATCACTTGAAATAAGGTATCTTCATATATATCATATTATAGGCACTAATGGTCTAATTAATGTACTGACAGGTGCCTGGAGAAAAGGAATCAAGCTTAATGACAAGTCAGAAATATTTCATAGGGGATGGGGAGATAGCTCCGAGGCACAAGTGCCTGCTGGGCAAGTGCAAGGTCGTGAGTTCGAACCCTGGTCCCACAAAAAAAAAAAAAAAGAAAAGAAATATTTCATAAATTCAGGGATAGGGACATAGTTCAGTGGTAGAGGACTTTCCTACCATGCATAAGGCCCTAGGTTTCATCCCCAATACCAAAAGGTTTGTTTGTTTGTTTGTTTTGTTTTTTGTTTTTTAAAGCCCTAAAACACTGTTATTACTTTTAGGATTTTCATTTGTATGCTACAGTATAACTGTGCTTAGCAATCAAATATAGTAGCATAACACTGCCTGCCTGATAAGCACAAGGCTGTGAGTTCAATTCCTGGTCCCCCTCCCACAAAAAACAAAAACAAAAACAAAAACAAAGAAATATAGCAGCAACAGTTTGGGAAACACTAACCACTGTCTACTAACTCACTCTAAAAATCTTAAGTCTTAAATGTTTAAATCACAAGAGTACATCAAGTTGGCACTCAGCTCTTATTTAATCATTCTGTAATTTGATCTACCACATCATCTGTGTGTCTGTGTATATATGTGAGAGAGACAGAGAGACAGAGAGAGAGAGAGAGACAGAGACAGAGACAGAGACAGAGAGAGACAGAGAGAGACAGAGAGAGAGAAACGTTCTTGTTATGTAGTTCAGCCTGACCTTGTACTCACTATGTAGCCCAGGCTGGCCAAGAATTCATGGCAATCCTCCTGTCTCATCCTTCCCAGCGCTGGGATTATAGGCATGTGCCACCATGCTCTGCCACATACTCTTGTACTTTTACAGTATTTAAATTTTTTAATCTATTATTTTTATCTTCTAGTATTTCCTTATTTTTATTTTCCCTGAACTATGATTTTTTCTACCATTTTGTCATACGTCTGTATTCCTAGAATGAACGCAGTATTATTTGTTTACTTTCACTTTAGTTTTATTTCTCAGCTTTTTGTAAGGCAAACAATATATATCAAAATGGTTATGTTATGTCCGTATGTATATAATTTAAGGAAGGGTCTACAGGGTGTTCAGGGTCTCACTACTAGATTGGACTCACAGCTGCCTGTTTACAGCCTCCAAAGAGCAGGGATTACAGGTACGCACCACCACTGCCAATTGGCAGTCTCAGTTGCCATCTTAGTGCACCCTGGGGACAGGCCCAGCATGGCACACACCCAAGGATTGAGCCCCAGCCACTAAGCCTGCTTGCAGGCACTTCCGCTGAGCTATTTGGCTGGCCCTAAAATGAATATTTTAGGCCAGGCCTGGTAGAACAGTGCATGCCTGTAATCCCAGGACTCAGGAGGCTGAGACAGGAGTATTGTTGTGAGTTCAGATCAGCATGGGCTACAAAGTGAGTTCAAAGCCAGCATGAACTGCAATGAGACCTGTTTCAAAGAGACAAAAGGGGGGGGGGTGTATTTTTCAGTATAGAATGTGTAAGAAAGTGACTTTTTCTCTGTAGCTAGACTTTTTTCAACCAAAATTGAACCTCACTTCAAGTCCTTTTAATTTTTAAAACTTATACAAATGAAACCAGGCATGACGGTACACACCTGTAATCCCAGCACTCAGGAGGGTGAAGCAAGAAGATCATCTCAAGTTTGAGGCCATCTTGGACTATATAAGTGAGCTTAAGGCCCGTCTGCAAGATTCTGTCTCAAAAACAAAAACAAAAACAAAACAAAAAACACATATACATAGTCATGTTCTCTAAAGAATGTAGGGAAAATACAAAAATTCATTAAAAAAACCCTAAAAATCTGGCTGCATACAGTGACACATATCTGTAATCCCAGGTTATTTAGCAGGCAGGCTGAGGCTAGAGGTCAACCTGACCATTTTAGTGTGTCTCAAAAAACAAATACAAATTTGGGAAGTGGGATTGGTGGCACCCACCAGTAATCCAAGCACTCTGGAACTTTTGTTTGTTTGTTTGTTTGTTTATTTATTTTTGTCTTTTTGAGACAGGGTCTTGCTATGCAGTTCAGGCTGGCCTTGAGCTCACTTTTGTAGCCCAGGCTGGTCTCGAACTCACATCAATCCTCCTGCCTCAGCCTCCCGAGTGCTGGGATTACAGGCATGCACCACCATGCCCGACTTGTTTATTTATTTTTATGGCCCGCTCAACCTGCCCCGAGGGCAGGGCTGGCGCAGCCTGTGGTGCCAGGGATCAAACCTCGGTCCCTGAAGCCGCCTAAGCTTTCCTAAGCAGGTGCTTTAGACCACTAAGCCATCCTGCCAGGCCCCCCAATCCAAGCACTCTGGGAGGCTAAGGAGAAAGATTCCAAATTCAATGTAAGCCTAGGCAACTTATTAACCAGCAAAACCCCTGTCTAAATCAATCAACCAATCAATCAATCAATCAATCTGGCTTGGAAGATAGCTCAGCAGTCTAAGGGCCTGCCTGCAAATGCAAGAAGAGTTCTTATCACCAGTACCACATTGTGTGACAGCCCCAGAACCACGGGGCAGTGGTACATGCCTATAATCCTACTGCTGGGGAGGCTGAGACAGGAAGATCACTACAAGGCTGAGCTGCTTAAAGAGACCCTGTATCAAATGAA
>PVJA010013085.1:22846-50433 GCA_004027025.1 Myocastor coypus
AAAAAAAAAAAAAAAAAAAAATCCAAGAATTCTGTGTGTATACTTTTGTCTAGAATGCTTTACATAAAAAATATAACCTAGTTAGGGCCAGCAACATAGCTCAGCCATTTAAAGCGCCTGCTTAGGCAACCACAAGGACCATGATTCAATCTCTGGCAGCATATGCTGCATCAGTCCCACCCCTAGAGCAGGCTGAGCCAGCCATAACATATATACATACACACATAAATCAGTAAATAAAGTTAAATGTGTGTGTGTGTGTGTGTGTGTATATACATACATATACATATATATATGTATGTATATATACACACACACATAGTGGTAACGTAATTGCAAAGGCATCTTTTTTTTTCCTTCTTTAAGAGTGTCACATGGGGTCATTAGAAACATTTTCATGACTGTGTTTTGTCCATTAATTAGCTAAAGCTAGACTTCTTTTTCCCATTCTCAGGCAATCACTACATTAAATTAAAAGGTGGTAGCAAGAAGGACCAGCATTATTTTGTACATAAGCTAAATGTACACTCAGATCAACAGTGAAGATATTTTGATGCTATTTCTAAAGCTCAATATAACCAATTGTAGGTTTCCTAACTTGTTTCCCTTAAATAACTTAAATTTGGAAAATGTACATACTATTAAAATAGTTTTATTTTTTAGTATCTTTTATTAACATAATTAGCAAAATTTATCTTAGCAGTACTTAAATTACTCTCACTCTGGGCTGAGTTGTTATACAGAAATCTAAATGACCGAGGTAATGCATGCATATAGAAATACTTATTAAGACAATACTGATATTACATAACAGAGTCAGACTTCACTAAAATAAATGAGAAAATGTAATTTTTGAATAAAATGAGTTTTTTTTTTTAAATGTAATATAAGAAAGTCAGGCTGGAGATATGTCTTAGTGATGGCATACTTTCCTACCAGGAACATGACCCTAGTTTCAATATTCACTACTTAAAAGTAACACACAAAAAGTGATTATAATAAGCCAGGCGTGGTGGTGCATGACTGTAATCCCTGCACTGTGGGAGGCTGAGGCAGGAGGATGGGTGCGAGTTCGAGACCAGCCTGGGCTACAAAAGTGAGCTCAAGGCCAGCCTCAACTGCACAGTGAGACCCTGTCTCAAAAAGACAAAAAAAAAAAAAAAAAAAAAAAGTGATTATAGGGAGTGGTGGTACACGCCTGTAATCCCAGCCCTTAGGAGGCTGAGGTAGGAGGATGGGTGCAAGTTCGAGACCAGCCTGGGCTACAAAAGTGAGCTCAAGGCCAGCCTGAACTGCATAGCAAGACCCTGTCTCTCAAAAAAGACAAAAAAAAAAAAAAAAAAAAAAAAAAAAAAAAAAAAAAAAAAAAAAAAAAAAAAAAAAAGTGACTATAATAAACATTTATATGTGAAATGTGTTATGATGCCTTATATTGCTTTTTAAACAATCCAGGAGGAGGGAGGGGAAAGGGATAGAAGAAACAAGACTGGATTGGTAATTGCGTAACAGTGGTGATGAGAGCAGGGATTCACTGTTTTATTCTCCCTACCTTAATATATTATAGATAAATATATTAAGATGTTCAAACTATTATGGTTAAAAAGTAACAGTGTGGCATACAGTAATACTTCATTAAAACAAACACTTTTAGGGGCCTGGGAGATAGCTCAGCAGCATAAGTGCCTGCCTGGTAAGCACAAGGTCCCAAGTCTGATCCCTAGTATCAAAAAAAAAAGTAAGAGATCAAACACTTTTGTGTCATAAATTCAAGGCAGAGCTCTTCCTGTAAGTGGCCTGTGAAAATGATTCGCTATTCTCTCGACCCAGAAAACCCCACAAAATCATGCAAATCAAGAGGCTCAAACCTTCATGTTCATTTTAAGAATACACGTGAAACTGCCCAGGCCATCAAGGGTATGCATATCTGGAAGGCCACCAAGTATCTGAAGGATGTCACATTAAAGAAGCAGTGTATGCCATTCCGACGTTACAGTGGTGGAGTTGGTAGGTGTGCCCAGGCCAAGCAGTGGGAGTGCTGAATTTTTGCTGCACATGCTTAAAAATGCAGAGTAATGCTGAACTTAAGGGTTTAGATGTAGATTCTCTGGTTATTGAACATATCCAGGTGAACAAAGCACCCAAGATGCGCCCCTGTACTTACAGAGCTCATGGTCGGATTAACCCATACATGAGCTCCCCCTGCCATATTGAGATGATCCTTACTGAAAAAGAACAAATTATTTCTAAGCCAAAGGAGGAGGTTGCACAGAAAAAAAAGATATCCCAAAAGAAACTGAAGAAACAAAAACTTATGGCACGGGAATAAATTAATTACAAAATAAATGCAAATAAAATTAATGTTGGCTATTAAAAAAATAAATTCAAAGCAGACATGACAAAAACGATATATATTTTTGCACTTTATGTAGAACATATGAAAGGATGGTTTTAATTTACTAAACATCCTTTCAACCAAAATGAAATTAGCAAATATAGGCATGAATAAATAAATATGCACATTAAATGGTTGTGTGTTCCCATCAACTCAATAAAAAATTGATTTTGATAGGTTAAACTTTTTTTTTCAGGTCTTTTTCCTGTCTGATGATCTCTGATTATGACATTCCAGTTTGCTGCCCAAGAAATTGATGGAATAGACACACAAATGACTACAACATGATTACAAATATAACAACAAAAAATAAAACTAGAAATCTGCTTCAGTAAGAAACTTCTAAACACTTCTCTCTTCAGATTGCAATTATAAAAATATTTTATTTTCATACTAATGTAAAGCTTGGGCTTCCCATATGAACAAATATAATAAACAATTAACTGAGAACCTTTGTATGATCTAAAAAACACTTGTGAAACAATTTAGCTGACATTAAAGAAAAAAACATTTACTAAGCAAGACAGCATACTAAGTACCTTAATACACATTAGCTCACTAAATTTAAGAGATACCTATTGTCATACAAAGAATATGAAAGTTTAAAGAAGTAAAATTAAATTACTTGCCCAGATCACAGAGCTACTTAATAATTTGCTATTGGTATTCAAATCTCAACTCAATTACAACACCCAATACCCCCAACTACCTTTAAGATAGGCAAAACATACTCCAATCAAACATAACTAATTAGGGTCTTTGTTAAATGAGCCATAAAATTAAGCTACTGATTATATATACTCAATAGTAATACCTTGACTTTATGTAAGGACTACTAACTGAAACACAGAAGGGATTGTTTCTGCTACTGTGGAACTCCCTGACAACCCAAACTCTTAACCTCAGTCTAATTATCATTTTTGTGAAAGGAACATTAATATCCTTGCTGTCCAGTTCCACGATTATAAGATTCAGAAAAGCTAAATCTAAAATCTACAAAGTCCACAGGAAAAATACAAATATTTTGTTTTAAATTGTTAAGAAAAGTTTTCTAAATTGTCAGTTGTTTATTCTACATATCTTAGTATTTCCAGAACATTCTAAAGCACTTCTGCCCCTAATATAGTGTAAACATCATCTACTGCATAGGTTTTTCTCTTTCTTTTTTGGTGATACCAGGGACAGAACCCAGGGCCTTCTGAGTACTAGGCAAGCACTGTCACTAAGCTACAGCTTCAGCCATACTTCTTAGCTTTTCTTTTTTTCTGTTTTTTTTTTTTTTTTAATGAGCGAGTATGTTTATTACGAGAAAGAAAGCTCCTGTCCGAGAGAGGCTTATTAGCTTTTCTTATCCTTAAATATAATCATAATGACATCAACCGTCAACACTTCTCTAAGTAAAATATCATTTGAAATACTCAACATACAAAAGTTCTACATTCAAAATACTGTGTGTGTTTGGTGTTAGTCTTTTAGTTATTCATCATTCTAATGTTTGAGCCTTTTCATGTTCATTTTGTGTATAAAAAGGACAGATTTAAAACCTGGAATTGTAATGCAGAACATCCAACACATAATTAAAATTATTTTTTATGTATGTTTTCCCCCACAGGCTCTCCAAGGGGGTACAACAGTACTTCAAACACAGCAAGCAAAGTCCACTAAAAGAAACACTTAGCTGCTCTACAAGAACGATCAGGCTCTTTAAGAGAAATTACATTGTGTGAGTCTGCAAAGTTTCACACTTTCCCATTTAAACTGTGTTTCAGGGAAAGCTTTTGCACACTAACACAATATGCTTTAAAATGGCACTCTGCTGACCTTCCAATGGTCCAGCTCTATGAAAATTCTGTGATGAGTGTAACTTCAGAGAATCTGAAAAACACAAAAAGCATTAAGACTTTTGATGCTGATTGAGAAAAAAAAAATGCCAAGGATAGCAAACATCTCTTATGTAACTATCATATATATTTTTTAAGAGCCAAAGCCTGTATATGTGCAAAAGACTGAACTGCCTCCAAATCAGCCTTAAGCTAAACTTAGATTTTGTTAAAGCATTTATTTCATGGAAAATAATCTGACAATTACTGCCCAAATGGTTTCAGTGTTCTGACTTATTTTTAGCACCCAATTGTACCACATTATCCCTACTTTAAGAATCATTTCTTGATACTGTCTTTTGTTTCTGGCACCCAAAGAACCTGTCATTTCTAAACTACTTCAGGTAAGATCTGAAAAACATCCTACAGGATGGTGACTGGCAACTAAAGTCATCAGAGCAACAGACAACAGCAGTAGTTACTAAGGAGGGCTTACAGACCTCAATAGTCTCTAAAGTACAACACCTTTCAGGGTAAAACCATCTTACTCTGATTGACTTAATTTAAGTATGAAACTGAAGTCTGGCCCCCCCCCCTCGACAGAACCGGCGGATGGACACATAAAAATCGAACCATAAATAAAAAACTGCAGAAACATTGAATTTTCTGAAGGAAAGGGTTCACAACGACATTTCTTTTAAATTAGTGAAACGAATTGTTAACAACCCAAATATCTTTTGTCCCCTCCCAGTGGTTTGCAGTGATGATTCCAGTATTTTGGTTTGATGCCCCTCAATCACATAAGCAACCTGTTCCGACATATTCATGCAGTGTCCGGTACAGGAATTTAATGCCAGTAGGAATAGCTAAAGTGCTAATATTTTAGATGGGAATCCCCGCAAACCTTAGCCACAAGAGTTTTTAAATGGGAATCTCTGCCCACTGCTCCCTCCCTGCAAGAAGCTCTTGAACGGAAAACAAAATTCTCAAAGAACGTCTGTGCCTGGCACTCCAGGAAGGAGGATAAACTGATCCAGAAAACACCCCAACCTTTGTTTAAAAAAAAAAAAAAAGAGGGGGCGTAAGTAATCAGAGGTGGGAAAAGGAGAAAGAAAATTCGGACCCTTTCCAGCAAGATGACGAGCAAAGGAAGAGAGCCTAATCGAGGGGGGCCGTCCCGACGTGGGGAGGGAGTGGACTAGGCCGGAGGGAGAGGGGGTCACAGCGACGGCGCACAAACAAGCTGTGGGGGAGCAAGATGGTGACCTGCCCCAGAACCAGCTCCTGGCCACGCCACCCGCTGCGGAGCAACTTTACTAGGGAGGGAGATCCTGGGGAAGAGGCCCAGGCCAGGTGATCCCCGAGCTGGAGGAGCGGAGAGCCGGCGGCAGCGCAGGGACGGCGGCTGGACCGCAGGGACCAGCGCCGCTCCGAGAGCTCGGTGCCCACAGAATCCGGGTCCCGAGCGGCCCGCGCGTCCGCGGGGGAGGGGACTCCTCCGCCGGCCCCAGCGCAGCGCCCGGCCCTTCGCCTGACCGCCCAGCCCCAGGGGGACCCCGGGTCCCAGCCAGCCACCCCCGCCGCCAGACCCAGGACCCCCGGGCGCCCCAGCGCCGGCCTTCCCCGCCCCCACACACCACCCCCCAGCCTGACTCACCTCGCGAGTACAGGGACTTGGGCGATTCCAGGTCTAGGTCCGCGCTGAGCAATGAGATGAAGTCCGAGGGCATCGCAGCTCGACCCAGCCCGGCCCGAAGGCAGCGAGAGGGGGGAGCGGCGGTGGCGGCGGCACCTCCTCTCCGGGACCGCGGGCGCCGAACCGGGCGGGGGGGCGAGGGCGGGCTGCCGCTGCCTCCTCCTCGAGGGCAGTTGACTTCCAGCGGGCCAAGGACCGACAAGACGGTGGCAGAGCGGAGGGAAACTCCACGGGGACCGACTCCCAGCGAGCCAGGACAGAGGTTCGGGGCGGGAAGAGGGAGGGGAGAGAACCAACGGGTCCGTTTCGTACTCCTCCTCAGCGAAAACTGACGGTCGCCGCCACCGCCGTCGCCGCTGACAGGAATCTGAGCCCCGCCCCCCGCGGAGCAACGCGCAGGCGCGGAGGGGGGCGTGCCACAGCCGGGAAGAGCCCGGCGGCCACCGGAGGGTGGGAGGCGCGCCACGGAACGGCATCAACAAGGGCTTCGCTTCCTGCTGCCGCTGCCCGGCTGCTCGTCCCGAGCGCTGTGCAGGCCCCGCTGGTGGGAGGGAGGGAGGCGAGGAGGCGGCCGCGCGCTGGGGCTCCGGGGAGGGAAAAGGTATCTGCAGGACGTGGTGGCGGTGAGCCCGCGGCGGCCGGCTCCGCGCCACGGTTCGCCTGGAGGACACCGACCCGGGGAAGCTCGGCCTCTGCAAGCGGGGAAGGACTCCAGGGACTTTGGCGGCCGAGAAGGGCTGCCAGGGGTCCCTCGGGGAATGGAGTTTTGTCGCTTGGACGGCGATCAACCTTTAGGGTTTTCATAGCACGGTGTACCAGAGCTGGCCAAAGGGCTGTCAGGCTCATTTCTTAATTAAGAAATGGCTGATCATATCCTAAAACCTTCAAGTTATTGATTTTTTTTAATTGAAATGCTGTATTTTCTATCCCTCATCCCCACTCTGGCTTTGGGAGACTACAATTTAAAATAAAATTTTAAATCTCTGTTTGCAGCTAGAGCATCTAAATTTACTTGATGTGCAGAACAGAAAACAACTTAAAAATTGGGTCATGTGCATCTACATGTCTTCTAAAAGGAACAAAAAGCAAGCCTAAAATGCTCTCTTCCAAACAGGTTTTCACTTTTTACTTTTGCATTAGGCAAAGATGGAGAAAGAACACATGTAAATGAAACAAATTCTATTCATGGAAGCCAAAAGTTTTCTGTTGCAAAAACAAAAATCTCACCTACACTGCAGCCTGTTTCCTGACTCTAATAGACTTCTGTGAAATTTTTAATCAAGTTATTAAAATATCACTTGGAAGGCAGGGTGTTCATCTTGGGAAATAATTTTAATCTTATGTGGAGTATTAGTACCAGCAGCCACATGGGCACAGTTTCTGAACTATTCTAGTTTTTCATTTTTTTACTTCATGTTATGGCCGGCTCCACCTGCCCTGGAGGTGGGGCTGGTGCAGCATATGGTGCCAGGGATGGAACTGTGGTCCCTGCAGTTGCCTAAGCTTGCCTAAACAGACGTTTTAGACCACTGTGCTATCTTGCCAGCCCTATTCTAGTTTAATTTTTGTTTTGTTGTTGTGTCTGCAAAAATAATTAGAAATCACAAAAATCAGGCTGTTGCAAACATGTTTATAATTTGCAGAGTCCTTCCCCAGGAATTTGGGTACTTCATCTGGATTTGAAAGGCTGAGATTGCCGGGCGTGGTGGCACACACCGCCTGTAATCCCAGCACTCGGGAGGCTGAGGCAGGAGGATTGGTGCAAGTTTGAGACCAGCCTGGGCTACCAAAGTGAGCTTAAGGCCAGCCTGAACTGCATAGCGAGACCCTGTCTCAAAAAAAAAAAGAAAGGCTGAGATTGATGAGAGAAGCTCCTGGCAAAGGAGCCCACCTTGCAGGTGTCTCTGTAGTGGGCCTTTTACAAAATCTACCTCCATACCTAGAGTTAAAACTTGTGAGCCCCAGGGTTTAGTTCAGTGATGCAGAGCCTGACTGGCAAGGGTGAGGTCCTGAGGTGGTACCTGGTACTCCTATCCCCCAAAATAAATAAAAACACTTCTGTCTCCAGAACCTGCCTGTCTTTCCATCAGAACATCTGGTTCCAGTTGCCCAATTAGGGTCACTGAATTCCACAGAGTAATGAATGAAACCTGTGACTATTTTACTCCTATCAGATGTGAGGAAACTTTTCAGTCACTCCAAGATGGCAAAGCAAAACCAGAAACTACCTTTAAAGTTCTATCCCTTGGGGGCTGTTGTAACAAGTCCTGAGGGAAGTCCCTTTTATGACTAGTAAAAGCCCCACACCTTAAGAGCGAAGGATGGAAACTTCTGATTATCTAACAAGTCAAGGACTATTGAAATCCCTTGGCCTTTGAGTTGGGGTAAACACCTTTGGAGGGCTCCATTAGTCACTGCATAATGTGAGAAGGGGAACTGCCATGTATGAGGCAGAGCCCTTACACTAAGAAAGCTGGGTGAATCACTGAGTATATATTCCTTTTCCCTAGACCTGTGTAATCACTCTACAAATTCAGGGTACAGGAAATCATTCCCCATTACAGTTCTAACCCTAATTAACAAGTCTAGAATAGCAAGGCCTCTTCCCCTTTCCCTCTGTACTACTTTGCCCTTTTGTGACTTTTTTTCCTCTTTTGTTTGTTACAGTCATGTTTGTTTATCATATTTCCCCAATTAGGTAAAAGGGAAGAAGGGTCCCCCCTAAATGTGACAATCTAGATTGTGAATTTCCTTAGATGAGGATTCCATAGGCTCTACCTCTTCATCAGGCCCTGAACTCACTGATTATATCTAAATAAGTAGTTGGGAATTCAGTAGCCTCCCCAATGCTATCCTTGCCTACCTATACTTTTGAGAAATAAAGTGTTTGAAAGTACCTGCCTGGCAAGTGCAAGGTCATGAGTTTGAACCCCAGTCCCGCAAAAAAAAAAAAAAAAAAAAGAGAGAGAGAGAAAAAAATAAAGTGTTTAAAAAACTGCTTTGTTGTATAGTTTTTACAGCCACCACTTGAAGCAGCATAGAAACCTGGATTTTTCATTTTGTCCTGCAAATTTTAATGACTAAAAATGCAAATTTTTAAGATGTGTGCTGTTCTGATAAAAAAATGTAACATGACCTTCATTGTACTCAAAGTTATGAAAGAAACTATCTGATCATTTGTCTTTAGCAAATTATATCCTGCTCCTAGTTACAATAATATTTCTATGGTCATTTATATCATATGTCTCTGTTGTGTCCCCTTTTATTTAGAAATAGCATGATGGCCAAGTGTGGTGGTACACACCTGTAATCTCGGCACTCAGGAGGCTGAGACAGGAGGATCATTGTGAATTGAGTCCAACCTGGACTACAAAGTGAGCTCAAGGCAGTATAGACTGCATAACGAGTCCCTGTCTCAAAAAGACAAAAAAGAAAAAGAAAAATAGCATAATGATACATTTTGAAAACCACCTCCACATGGAGTTGGTGGTACATGCCTGGAACCCTAGCTATTCTGGAGGCTGAAGAAGGAGGATGACAAATTAGAGGCCAGCCTGGATAAAAAGGGCTGGGGATATAGCTCAGGAGTCCCTCGGTTCAATCCCCACCCCCATCATCAAACAAAGAAGAGAAGCATAAAAGAAAAACAGCAAAATGTACAATATAAATGTGCATGTAAAGCCAGGTGTGGTGGCGCACACCTGTAATCCCAGCGCTCAGGAGGCTGAGGCAGGAGGATTGGTGTGAGTTTGAGACCAGCCTGGGCTACAAAAGTGAGCTCAAGGCCAGTCTGAACTGCATAGCGAGACCCTGTCTCAAAAAGACAAAAAAAAAAAAAAAAAAAAAAAAATGTGCATGTAAGATCTCAAAATTTCCTTTTGTTGTAGATTACAATAGAATCAAAGAACAAAGCACACAGATTTAGTTCACAAAATTCCTTTATATTACTTCCCAATCGTATATCATGTTCCCTCAATTAAAATTTCATAAGAACCCATATTCAGCTATGAAACTGCATAGATTATGCAATGGAGTGGCAGTTTTTACATGAGTAGTGTGTTCTTTAACCCCTCCTGGACCTGTTCAGGCACTTGGTGAATTGTGTAGCTGGATCTACTCTAAATGAAAGAGGTTCAAATGTCAACCACAGGAAAGGGAATTAAATAAGCTCATACAAAACACAGGAATGTGTTTTCACAAGATCTATAGAATCTTTGTCACTATAATACAATTAAAGCTGTTAAAATAATTTTAGTCACACACATATACATATTGTAAGGAACCTGCTAAACAAACACAAAATCTGAAAGGGAAATTTCCAGAACTGTTTAGACTGCAGATTATTTTTGCTCACCTTAGGGAACACTCTTCTAATAATAATAGAAAATTGATAGTGGTGGGAAACAGCAGTGACCTCATTTATAATGGAATTATAACCAAATTCTTTTTGGTTATGTTTATGTGTCACTTTTTACCCCAAGAACAAGTTCTAACCAATATTTCAGAGGCAAAATTAGTTTCTATATAATTTCCTATCAGATATAGAACATTCCCATCCCCTTCACCTTCCAAAATACTTAAATAAAAATTACTATTGTCAGGCACCTGATTCACTTTGAAGAAACATTTCTATATTTTATGAATTGGTCTGAGTCAGAGTTTGCACCTGAAATCTTCTAGAGACAGTTAAGTGTCAAGATCTAAAATAATGGCAGGTCCACACCCTGTGCTCTGTGTAACTATTGCGAGGACAATATGCAGTGTGTCAACTGTTAAAAAAAAAAGTAATGTCTATTGGAAGTGTTAATGTTTAATTGTTTGATCAATCATATACCTATAATAATCTAAACTGATCCAATGATGAAAATATGTAATATAACCATTGTTAAATTAAAAATAAATAAAGAAGATGTTATAGAGCTCAAAAAACAACTTTTTAAAAATAAATAAATAAAATAATGGCAGGTCTTCCAGTGAAGTGCTAATCACCTTGAATCTGAATGAGTGAGCAGTGGGAAAGGAGATAAGTGCCAGAGAAATGGAAAGTATAAATTAGGAAGGAGATATTTTAATAAAATAAAAATCCTTGAGCCCATTAAATCAAAAAAGGAAGATAATGTCTCCAAGCCATTCCGACACTAGGCAAGCTAAACATATGAAAATTGCAAGCAAGTCCTTATTCACATTGGCCCCATGCCAACACATTACATTTGGAAGGATGCTTTTCCCACCTCATAGCCATGTATGGAGTCTATCTAGCAGTCTCATCTCAGCTGTGGAATTGTTAGACAGCTAAGTTAGGGAGAAGTATTATAGGCTGTCAGACAGAGCTAGGCCCTCAAGAGTCAGTGCAGAAGAAGAGATTACATTGTAACTGTGGCTGGTGGTGAATTAGTTGCCAGACTGCAATACAAAGATTGAATGACTACCCTTATATACTTCTAAGAGTGTACAACAGTGAATGACACCATAAATAGACATCAACCACTTTGAGTAGGGGACCAAAACCTCCCTTCCGGGAAAAGCCCCTGTGCAGTCCATATACACTTGCTATGTGACCTACTGCCCCACTTAATTCCTATTTAATCAACATTACCTAAGTGATTATTGATAGGTTTTCCACAGCTATGATCATGTAGTGGTTAGTACTCCGAGTTATGGCTGAAGCAACCTTGATTTGAATCCGAGTCACCACACCAAAATGATAGGTTTTCCACGGTGTTGCAGCAGAGAAACGGGCAGGAGGAAAAAGGGAAAGGGAATTTATTTTCTTGGAGGACACAGAGAGAATTCAGGGAAGATAAGGAATTCTCTGAATTGGAACAAAGGGAGACTAAGGCTTTTATGGCCTTTTGCAAGAGGTGGGATTTGAGAAGGATGTTTAGATATACCTGAGGAGATGATTGGGGCCCTCCCTGAGGTGGCAGGACAGGTGAAAGGAAATTGCATCCTGGGCTGAGTTAGAGAAGAAGGGGGAAGGTGGTCTTCAGGAAGATAAGCTAGGGGGCCCGGTGGGATGGCTCAATGGTCTAAAGTGCCTGTTTGGGAAAGCTTGGGTGGCTTCAGGGACTGCAGTTCGATCCCTGGCATCACATGCTGCACCAGCCCTGCCCTTGGGGTGGGCTGAGCTGGCCATAAAAATGAATAAACAAACAAACAAACAAACAAAAGTTCTGAAACAAGAAAAAATGAAATAAATAAATAAAATAAAAAATTCTAAAAAAAGAAAAGGTAGATAAGCTGTTGTTTAAAGGGCTTTGGCCATCTTAGATGACCACCATGATGATTCAGCAATTCATACTAGGGCCAGAACCTATCAATTATGCTCATAATCATATTGGTTGACCATTGTCTTTTCCTACCTCATACTTACCTATGACTTCCCTTTGGATCAACTATACTTGTAATCTTATGGATTGATTATGGCTTTGTTCTACTTTAGATCTACCTCACGGGTTACTTTTGCTCTGTGAAACACCCTTGAGAGATTGCTCCCCAGCAGCCCACTCTGGGCTCCTGCCTGTTACACAAAAGCTTTGTTTCCCAGACAGCCCACTCTGGACTCTTTCTGTCTCTCTTAGACAGAAGCTTTCTTTCAAATATTTGCAAAGTATTTATTTCTTTTCAATATTTTCTGCTCTTGCCTGTCATCATTCCTAGAATTGATTCTTTGACTTTATTTATTTATTTTTTTGATTCTTTGACTTTAAAGACCATCAACTTGGTATGTCAGACATCTAGAAAACTAGCAATTGGGGAATAATATTTCCCTTATATTATTAGGAGGTTCTGTATCTTCTCTATATCAGTATTAGTTTGACCAGGTCTATGGACAGTTTCCTGTTACCCTCTCTCTTGTTTTGGGGAGTTTTAAGTTGACTTGGCTGTGTTGCTTGAAGGCATTTGTGATCTCTTTAAAACAATATGCCAAGGCTAGGGAGATAGCTCAGCAAGCACAATAAGCATCTGCTTGGAAAGCACAAGGTCCTGAGTTCGATCCCCAGTACCAAAAACAAAAAATAAATAAAAAGCAATATGCCAGCTTTTACAAGCTTGTGCCTACATGCTTCTTTTTCCTTGGGAAACAAAGGTCAAAAGTTGAACCTTCATGAGCTTTCTGAAAGAAAGATCCATAATCCAGGAAAGATAGAGATAACAACCCATTGTTCTCACAGTGAAGCAATCCATTCCACAAATGGGTATCAGGCACTGCACTAGATGTAGAGAAGATAAAAAAGATTTTTTTTTTAAAGAATTTATTTTATTTTATTTATTTATGTTTTTCTTGTTTCATAATCTTTATTTGCTTATTCACTCATTTTTATGGCTGGCCCAGCCCGCGCCCTGACGGCAGGGCTGGCACAGCATGTGGTGCCGGGGATCGAACCGCGGTCCCTGAAGCCGCCCAAGCCTTCCCAAGCAGGCGCTTTAGACCACTGAGCCATCCCACTGGGCCCAAAAAAGATTTTTAAAGAGCTGACTATAAGCAGTGAACACAGCCCAAAGAGCGAGGCAGCCTGTAATTAAATGCCTGCATTGTGGCTGGTCATAGATTAGAAATCTGTACAGGGTACAGGTATTTATCAATAAATTTTCTACTTGCTTTCTTACTGGGCTGATAGAGGGGTAGAGGGAGGAATGTCCAATTGCAGACCACATTCTTCTTCTCCTCCTCCCACTATACCCTGTAGCGGATATCTCTTCATTCCAACAGCAGTTTGCTACAGGAGTTGAAAGAAGCTAGACAGTTTCAGGGCAAAGTCCAGGCACACTCGTGTTTACAGTGTGATGCATTACAGCGATGATACGTTGATGCAAACATCCCAAGAAATACCTGGGCTTCATTGGACTTTATCTAAGATGGTCAAAGAAACACTGAGTGTCTTTGTTTCAACTTTGCTGAGGATTATGGCTAAATACTCAGGTTAAGGGTGCAGTGATAAAATAGTTGAGTTGGTCATCCACAACTAAGGCCCAAATTGAAAAGCTAAGTTGGAGTTACTGGATAAACTGGACTGACTGAATAACATACTCTTTCAACTGAGTAAGAAAATGTAGATTCCTGTAAACCTACTTATAAAATATGAAGCTTATGGTGTTTATTTACTTATTCATTCAAAAATCCTACTTTCCTATTCTGGGTGTGGTGGAGGATGCCGATAGTCCTAGCACTCAGGAGGCTGAGGCAGGACGATTGTCATGAGTTCAAGGGAAGTCTGGGCTACATAATGAATTCAAGCCAGTCTGAAATATATAGTCCTTGGTGTTTTGTTTATTTCTGGTGCTGGGGAATGAACTGACCATGCCAGCTAAGTGCTCCCCAGAAGTCCTGGAAGTATATCTCCAGCCCTGTTCCAGGTTTTTGTTTTGTTTTGTTTTGTTTTTTGCAGGACTAAGGTTTGAACTCACAACCTCGCACTTGCCAGGCAGGCACTTGTGCCACAAAGGTATCTCCCCAGCCAGTCTGAAATATATAGTGAGATCCTATCTCAAAAATAAACAAAACAATCAGATTTGCCTTAAAATTCCAGCTCAAACATTATTTTCTGTGTGAATTCACCCTTAACTATTTCAAGAAATATTAATTGTTCCTTATTCCAAAGTACTTTTTTCAAATTGCTGACATGCACAGAAATATAGTAAAATATATAGAGTTCTATTTTCCACCAGATCAAATGTTCATTTCTTCTTCACTGACAGTTCTGTAAACATCAATTGTTCCTCAGTGCATTATTGTTGATACATGGATGTTAACTGAATAGAGTACCATTAAAATGACCAAAGTAGGGGCTGGGGAGATAGCTCCAAGGCACAAGTGCCTGCCTGGCAAGTGCAAGGTCGTGAGTTTGAACCCTGGTCCCCCAGAAAATAAATAAATAAATAAATAAATAAATAAAATGACCAAAGTATACCAAAGAACTTTCTTAAAAATGAAATTGCTGGTATAATCATCCAGTGACGTATTACCCATGGATCTCTCTCTATCGTACTGTAAACATTTCAGTTGTACAGTATCCAGAAAGAAAAAGCTTGAAGCTGAGTACAGCTTGATGCTAGAGGCTTTGCCTACCATGTTTGAGTCCCTAGGTTCTATCCCCAGCTCTGCAAACAAACAAGCATCTTGGCTTTAAATAGCTTGTAATTGTAACTAGTTGTCAACATCTAGTTTAGCAGCCAGACAGAATGAAATAAACTCACTAGTAGCCATCTTTGGCATTTTATATTTTTTAATTATGAATATACCACATCTGTAGTATGAGTATACCACGTCTTGTTTGTACATTCTTTTTTTTTTTGTTCTCACTTTTTTATTGCATTTAATAAGAAATAACAATGTGACAGTTTCAAAACACATTAGTAGTACATTGCCAGTATTTGATACAATGCATATTGTTGTCCTCCCAGTAGTTGTACAGAACACAGGGTGTAAACATGATTTTTTTTTTTTTTTTTTTTTTTTGGCTTTTTGAGACAGGGTCTCACTATGCAGTTCAGGCTGGTCTTGAAGCTCACTTTTGTAGCCCAGGCTGGTCTCAAACTCGCACCGATCCTCCTGCCTCAGCCTTCCAAGTGCTGGGATTACAGGCGTGCACCACCACGCCTGGCCCGACTTCTTTTTCTCATCATTATTGGTACAAAATTTTTTTTTTCTCATTGAACTAAGATAAAGTAGTTGTCCAATATTCCATAATCCCAGTGGATTATTGGCAAAACTGGCAATGAAGGAAGCTATTGATTTAAGCCTTTTACAACTCAGAACACTAATATAGCCTTATGTTTTATGCCTTGTGGTCAAACTTTTCTGCTGGGTAGTTAAGGGCAAGTTAAAGCAAGACCTGTATAACAAAACATGTAACTTTTGTATCTCCCAATGTCAGTCAAATCCCCTCAGAATTTACTTTGAAACCATGAAAAATGCCGTAGGATTGACAGGCTACAATTTTGTATATGCTTAGACATCTTTGACATTTTAATAGAATATCCAGTACTAGACTACATAGAATAAAAGAAATTGTAAAAGTAAGAGGCCAGCAGAGAGGGATGGGAGGTAGCTTAGCAGTCTAAGTTCCTGCCTCGCAAGTGCAAGGACCTGGATTTGATCCCCAGTACTACATGCCATGCCAGCTACTGAAACCTGGTGTGGTGGTGCATGCCTATAATCCCAGCACTGGGGTGGCTGAGACAGGAAGATCGCTATGAGTCTGAGCTTCGTAGCAAGACCCTATACCAAATAAATAAACAAAAGATTTTTAAAAACATTGTTAAAGAGGCCAGAGGGGAAAGCCCCTAAATATTATGCTAAAGGCTATTTTTTTTTTTAATGCAAAAGGTTTGGTTCTTTGTCCTATAAACACTGAGGAAACCACTGAAGGTTTTTGAAGAAGGCAATGGTCTGACTAGTGCTATATTTTTAAGAACATAATGGAGGCAGCGATAGGGAGCATAAATTTCCAGGCAAGCTGAGCCTGGAAAAAGACTAGCCAGATTTAACAAGATCCTAGAGTAGAGAAGGAAGATGCAGAGAAGTAATTTTATCTGTAAGATGCAGTAGACATCACATCTAAAGTACCCAGAATCTGCTCATATGTTTGGAGTGAGGGAGAAAGTCTAAGAGATGGAAGGATGAGACTTAGAAATATCTACCACTACAGTCTGGTAGCTCAGTACACACACACATACACACACACACACACACACACACACACACACACACACACATACATGCATGCACATACATTTTAACAGAGAAGCAAATACCATTAAACATGAGTCACCCAAGAGGCTTTAGAGTTTGTCATTGAGAATGACAAAGACTAACCAGAAATCTTTACTCTTTAGCAACAGGAAGTCTATGTAAATGTAATTTGTTGAAACTTAGTGAAAGGCAAAATTGGTAAGAAATCTACAAGGCCAGGTGCATGTGCATAACCTCAGCATCAGGAGGATCGCTGCAAGTCTGAGACCAACCTGGGCTACAAAGTGAGCTCAAGGCCAGCCTGAGGTGCATAGCAAGACCCTGTCTCAAAAGGACAAAAAAAATAGAGAAAGAAATCTATGTCTGCTTGCATTCCCAATTTTCACTCCAAATGCACTTGAACATTAATTTAAAAAAAAATTTTTTTTATTTATTTCTCTTAAACCGCATTTATTTGTTTGTTGGCTCAGCCCACCCTGGGGTGGGGGTGCACAGTATGCGGTGCCAGGGATCAAGGAGTTGTCACAGTGCTGGCCTTAGGCATCCTCCACAGGCGTTTTAGACCACTGAGCAATCTCGCTGGCCCTGAACATTAATATTTAAGCCATTAAATACTCACTTTGATATTAACTACATATGGAAGAAGTTCAGAAATGTTAAAGCCAACAAATCTTCTGAACAACAGAAGAAAGCTATTAGAAATAGAAAGCAGCAACCATGTCTTTAAAGAAGACCAAGGGAGAAAAAAAAAAAAAAGGGAGGCATAGTGGCACATACCTGTAATCCCAGAACTCAGGAGACTGAGGCAGGAGAATCGCTACAAGTTTAAGGCCCGACTGAGCTACATAGTGAGACTCTATCTCAAAAAAGAAAAAAAAAAAAAAAAAAAGGATCAATTTATATTTTTTAATTTTTAAAAGTTTATTTATTTATTTATTTATGTACTTGGTACAGAGTCTCATTACACAAAGATCAGTTTAAAATCTTCCATGCTGGGGAGATAGCTCCGTGGCACAAGTGCCTGCTTGGCAAGTGCAAGGTCGTGAGTTCAAACCCCAGTTCCATAAGAAAAAAAAAAAAAATCTTCCATTCATGGAGGGCTAGCCAGATATCTCAGAGCTTTAAAGCACCTGGGATGAGGGGTTCCATCCCCAGCACCACAAACTGCTGCTCTGGCCCCATCCTGCCCCCAGGGTGTGCTGAGATGGGGATGGAGTCTGGGTGTAGTGGCACCCATCTATAATCCCAAATCCATGTAATGAGACTTTGTAGACCCTTTACTAAATATATTAAAAATAATAAAAATTAAAAAAATGAATCTTAAAGTTTATTTTGTAAAGCCTGAATCAAGGACCAGTGCATTTAAAAACCACATTCAAGACAACTCTGAATTCAGTTCTTACAGCCTCAACCAAAGTCATACAGAACAAACAGATGATCTGTGCTTCTTAACAAATCATAACCTTTCAAACCAGGTGTGGTAGTGGATGCCCATAATCCCAGTACTCAAAAGGCTGAGGCAGGAAGATTGTTATAAGTTTGAAGCCAATAACTTCTAATCTCTTTTAGATAAATTCGCTTTTTTAATTGTATGAACATATCTCAGTGATCAAAAACTTTCAAAGAAACATAATCATTCAAGGAAAGGGCTGGGGAGATAGCTCAGTAGAATAAGTGCTTGCCTGGCAAGTGCAAGGTCCTGAGTTCAGTCCCTGGTACCACAAAAAAAAAAAAAAAGGGAACAATCAAGGAAACAGCTGGCATTTCCCATGGATACTGTATACACCTATTAGTGTTAAGTTTCTTTGATAAGACAGAAAGTAGAAAAAAAATTGAATCCCTGAGCAGAGGAAATCTGCTTTTGGGGCCTGGCAGGATGATGGCTCAGTGGTCTAAAGCGCCTGGTTAGGAAAGCTTGGGCAGCTGCAGGGACCGAGGTTCAATCCCCGGCACCACATGCCGCACCAGCCCTGTCCTCAGGGCAGGCTGAGGCAGCCATAAAAATAAATAAATAAACAAAAGTTCTGAAACAAGGAAATCTGCTTTTGCAGGGCCTAACAGGCATTCCCACCTCTCCTGAGTCCTGTGAATTTCCTCTAGGGAGTTTTCGTTTTCCCACTAGAAAGATGGGGAGAGAAAATCTAAAATCTTAAACAAAAACCTCAGGAGGCTGAGGCAGAAGGATTGAAGTGAGTTTGAAGCCAACCTGAATTGCACAACCAGACCCTGTCTATAGATAGATAAATAAATAAATCAAGCAAACAAACCACTGGAGTCTCTGGGGAAAACATGCCTGGCTTCAGTTATCTGAATTACTCATTTTGCTTCAGAGGTCTAGGATTGGGTTTTCTGGTACTTTCAAAGTGAGAAAATCTTAACTTGATACAATCTGTCCAGGTTCTTGGAACTTTGTCAGGCCCCTGTGAAATAAGTGGGTTAGATGAATTATCAGGCAGGGATTGTTTGGCCTAGAGGTTTTATTTTTCTCCTCCGAGGAGCCTGGAGTTAGGCCATCCACAGCCAGTCCCACAGCCCCACAGGGCTCTCAGACACTTGGGCCTGCTGCTCTGCCAACTGCAGAAGTGGCCTCTTTCTCACACTTAGACGATGGCTGTCACCTTCTCCATGTGTCAGGCCTGCCTTCTAGGTAAGAGGAGAAAAAGAAAGCCAGGGAGCAAAAGGGACAGGCTCTTCCTTGGAGGACTCACATGGTGGCTTTGAATTACATCTCATTGGCCATCAATAGAAATGCCCAGAAAAGATATGGGGCATGTGGTTGAGTACACTGAGGCTCTGAACAAAAATGGGGGATCCACTGACAAAGAGCTAGCAAGAATAGACACTAGGTAGACAATTACAGCATCTGCCAAAGACTATCTGAAGGCAAAGGTAGCCTACCTCTCTGAAGTTCTACAGTTCTAAGCTATTCATTACTGCATTTCACTGGATCTCCACCCCTGACTCCGGTTCAGGGGATGGAAGTCAGGCCCTCACTCACTGTAAGAGCTCCGTCACTGAACTACATCTCCAGACCTTTAAAAAATTGGTGGAGAGCCGGGTGTGGTGGCACATGCCTGCAATCCCAGCACTTAGGAGGCTGAGGCAGGAGGATCAATGTGAGTTCGAAACCAGCCTGAGCTACAAAAGTGAGCTCAAGGCCAGCCTGAACTACATAGCAAGACCCTGTCTCAAAAAAACCCAAGCAAACAAAAAATAAAATAACAAAAAATTGGTGGAGAATCCTGTAATCTCTCCATTCTGAGACGTTGAGGCAGGAGGATTGCAAGTTCAAGCCCAGCCTGGGCAATTTAGTGACTTAGTGAGAAACCTGTCTCAAAATCAAAAAGGGGATAGGAGATAGCTCAGTGTGAAAGCTCTGGATTTAATCTCCAGCACAAAATTTTGTTTTGAATTATGAGACAGGAGCTTGCTAATTGCCCAATCTATCTTAGAACTTGCAATCTTCCTGCCTCAGCTTCTCAAATACCTGGGACTATTGATAGATACCACCCGACGTGGGTCCTAATCATTTCTTATTTGAAAAGAGCAAAAGATTTTGTGGAAAGGGGATATATATTTTTTTATTTTTTGCTTTGTTTTGTAGTGCTGGGGATCAAAGCAGGACTTTGCTTTGAAGATGCAAGGTAAGCAAGAGCTCTACTGTTGAGCCCCAGCACCAGCCCCAGTCCCAGTAAACACATAGCATTTTCTTTTTTCTTTTGGTGCCAGAAGTTGAACTCAGGACCATGTACTTGCCAGGCAGTTGCTGTGCCACTGAACTATATCCACAGCCCAGAGATATATTTTTAAAATTAAAATTTTGACAAAATAGAGATTTATTTCACACATAAAATAATAGCTAGATGTGAGTTAAGCTGTTACAGAAAAAAATTCACAAAAATTTTATGCTTATTGTCTTTTTAAAAAAATTTTTTTAAAAGTGTATTTGGCACAGGGTCTCACTACGTAGCTCAGCTCAGTCATCATTCTCCTGCTTTCAGCCTCTGCAGTGCTGGGATTGCAGGCATGCATCTCCACACCAGGTGGTGGCGAGCTCAGCACACCTGGGGCTGGGGCCGGCATTTCTTTATTTTAAAATAGATTTTATTAGTATGTGCTAATGTACACAGTATCTTTTTCCAAACTTCTTTCCCTCTGAGTAGCCTTGAATCTGAAATCCTTTCGGCTGGGCATAATGGAGCACACATATAAACCCATCGGTCTGGAGGCAGAGGCAGAAAGATCACCATGAGTTTGAGGCCATCCTAGGCTACATACTGAGTAGCCCAGCCTAAACTACATAGCAAGATCCCACCACAAAACAAAGTCCTCCTGCCTCAGCGCCCTAAACAGCTGAGATTATAGGCACATACCACCCTGCCCAGCTCTAGTCCCAGATGTTCTAATTCCCTCTTTTTTGTGTGTGTATTTTAGGGAAGGGTCTACAGGGTGTTCAAGATCTCACTACTAGATGGGCTCATTGTGATCTGCCTGTTTACAGCCTCCCAAGAGCTGAGTTTACAGGTGTGTACCACCATGCCCAGTCTCACTTGCTGTCTCAGTAAGCTCCAGGGGTGGGGCTTGGAGATGGAACAACCCCGCCCCCAACACACACATCTACTTGCTGGTGCTTTAATCCACTGAGCTATTTGGCTGGCCCTCTGATTCCCTCTTTAAGTGAACTATATTACTTGGCTTTTCCTTCTAATCTCCAGTCCTTCTCAAATGGTTTCATCTCTCCAACAGAACAATAAACTTGTCAAGAGCAAAGCCCTATGCTTAGCACAATGTTGGATTCATGCTGAGCAATTGATAACATTTGAATAGTGGATGAATGAATGAATGAATGATTAAAATCTGAGTTTCTACCTCTTTTCTCTCCTCAGAACTTGTCCTGGTGCATGCTTGTTAACTGACTACCTCACAAACTCACAGCAATTTGTTTCCCAGGCAGCCAACTCTAGAGAGCACTTCCTTTTCTATCCTCACATCTTCTTCCCCACCATATATTCATTCAGCCCTGCCCTGAAGGTGAGCCCTGACTACCTGCCTTCCATTGTTTTTAGAGACTGGATCTTGCTGTGAATTCAGGCTCGCCTTGAGCTCACCGTGCAGCCCAGCCTGGCCTCAACTCCAGGCAGTCCTCCTGCCTCAGCCTCCAGAGGGCCGCCATAGCCAATTTATCTCCCTCCGCCTAGTCCAGCACTCCTCATTTTACCAAACTGAAGGTCTAACTTTCAGGAAACTCTACTGCTATGTCTAAGCTAGATTCTTCTGTACCAGCCATTTCTTTTTCCTTTGCTCTCAGAATGACAAGAAAAAAACCATGCTTCTCCAATTTGGAGACTTCAGTTCAATTCCGACCTCCACAAGCTGCACCAGGCCCACCCTTAAGGCACACTGAGCTAGTGAAAAAAAAAAAAAAAACCTTCTCACATTGGCAGAATGCAGCAGGGAGCTTTATAATGCCTCAGACTTTATTTATTTATTTATTTGTTTGTTTGTTTGTTTATTTATTTATTTATTCATTTATTAAGACAGGGTCTTACTATATAGCCAAGGATAGGCTCAAACTCATGACAATCCTCCTGCCTCAGCCTCCCAGTGCTTAGATTACAGCATGTACCCCTACACCTGGCTCACAAGTGTTTTTTTTTTTTTTTTTTTTGTGGGACCAGGGTTCGAACTCATGACCTTGCACTTGCCCAGCAGGCACTTGTACCTCGGAGCTATCTCCCTAGCCCACAAGTGTTATTTTTAAAATAAAAAAAAATAAGTTGCATAAGGATTTTATGTTACAAAAGTAGTAAGTATTCATTTTTTTTTTTTCTTTCTTTTTTTTGTCTTTTTGAGACAGGGTCTCGCTATGCAGTTCAGGCTAGCCTTGAGCTCACTTTTGTAGCCCAGGCTGGTCTCGAACTCACACCGATCCTCCTGCCTCAGCCTCCCGAGTGCTGGGATTACAGGCGTGAGCCACCACGCCCAGCTGAGTATTCATTGAAAAGAAAAAAAATCAATTAAAAATAATAGCCGAATATGAATTAAAGAGGTGAACACTTCTCATTCCTAAGGCCCTGGTTCATCCCAGCACCAAAATAAGAAGATGATGGAAAAGTGGAAGAGTGAGGAGGAGAATCAAGAGTTACTCAAAACCGGGCCAGTAAGGTAGCTCAGTGGAGGGCCAGCCAAAAACTCGGCACACTAAAGCATCTGCTTAGCTAAGCAGACATAGGGACCATGTGCTCCCCGGCCTGCCCTTCTAGCCCCGCCCCTGGGACGCATTGAAGGCAATTGAGACTGGGCATGGTGGTGCTTGCCTGTGATCCCAGCTCGTGGGTAGGAAGCTGAACAAAGGTGGATCACTATGGAGTCCGATCTACGTAGTAGTATCCTTAAAAAAAAAAAAAGGCACCTGCTTAGGCAAGCGCAGCAACCATGGTTCGATCCCTGACACCACATGGCTGCAACCCGACCTGCCCTAAAGACGCACTGAACCAGCCACAGAGACAGGATGTGGTGGCCTGTACCTGTAATCCCAGTGCTGAGGAGGCTGAAAATAGGAGTATCACTATGAGTTCTAGCTGCATAGAGAGACCCTATTAAAAAAAAAAAAATCAAAACACCATAAAATACCACATAATATTTACTATAAATACCACATATTATTTACTATATAACTATGTATATTTTTCTATGTATATTTTGTACTACATATTACAAAAATTATTTGCTATAGTATGTATACTACTATTTTGCTTCTTTTTGTTTGTAAGTCTCTGTTGCTCTGCTTTTTGAGACAGGATCTCACTATGTATTTAGGCTGTCTGTGAACTTACTGTGTAGCCCAGGATGGCCTTAAACTCATGATGATCCTGCCACCCCAGCCTCCTAAATGCTGGGATTACAGGCACACACAACCATGTTCTTTTTTTAAAAGTGGTATTTGAGATTGAACTCTGGACCTTTGCCCTGAGTGGTATCTCCACCCTTTAATTTTTTTTTTTTTTTTTTACCTTTGAGATAAGATCTTGTCAAGTTGCCTAGGCTGGGTTTGAGTTTATGATCCTTCAGCCTCAGTCTCCCAGAGTGCTTTGATTATAGGCATATAACACCACACCCAATTTATCCTGCATTTTGTCTTGTCTTTTCTTTTTTATTTGCTTTTGGGTTTTGTCTTTTTGAAACAGGGTTTCACTATGAATTTCAGACTGGCCTTGAACTTACTTTGTAGCCCAAGCTGGCTTCAAATTTACAGCAATCCTCGTACCTCAGCCTCCTGAATGCTGGGATTACAGCCATGAACCACTGCTCCTGGCTCCACAGACATAAATATTCTTGAAGTCTGGATGTGGTGCACACTTGTAATCCTAGCATTCAGGAGGCTGAGGCAGAAGAATTGCCAGGAGTCTGAGGCCAGCTTGGGCTACATAGTAAGTTTGAGTCCAGTCTGATCTATATGGCCCTCAATTAATCAATAAGTAAATAAATATTCTTAGTCATATGTGATGACACAGGAACATTCCATTATATGAAATATTTTACTTAACATATTTTCTTTTCTTTTTAATTAGCAGTCAAACTCAGGACCTTGTAATTTTCAGGCGGGAACTTATACCATTGAACTATATACTTCCAGCCCACTTAGCAAATTTTCTAATTTTGGGATTTAGTTTATTTCTTCTTTGAGAACCTTTGTAAATATTGAGATGAATATCCTGTGGTCCCAAATGTGTGTTATGATCTTTTAAAAATGATTCCCTTTGGGGGCACATCTCAGTGATATTTACTATAATCACCAGTCAGGAGAAATAGTATACAAATCCTATAAAATGGGAGAAGGAAACAAAAACCCACAGTTGCTCTCTGCTATTATTTATTATTTATCTTTTATTTTTTATGTATTTAGTACAGGGTCTATAAGGTCTCACTACACCAGCAGTTCTCAACCTGTGGGTCACGACCCCGGTGGGGGTCGAACAACCAAAACACAGGGATTGCCTAAAGCCATTGGAAAATACATATTTAAACCCATGTTATTTATTGGAATTAGTAATAAATATTTCTCAACATATAATTAAATATTGTTTTTGTGATTAATCACTATGTTTAAAATATGTTTGATTTGTAGCAATGAGAATACATAATGCATATCAGGTATTTACATTCCAAATCATAGCTGTAGCAAAATTACAGTTTTGAAGTAGCCACCAAAATTATTTTTTAGTTTGGGGTCACTGCAACATGAGGAATTGTGCTGTGGGGTCATGGCATTAGAAAGGTTGAGAACCACTGCACTACACAGATCCGACTCATAGTGATCCTCCTGTTTTCAGCCTCCCAAGTGCTGGAATTATAGGCATAAGCCACCACGCCCAGTCTCAGTCACCAGCTCAGTGCACCCCAAGGGCAGGGCTAGCACTGCATGCCATGGATCAAACCTTTGTCCACTGAGCTCTGCCTAAGCAGGCACTTTAGCCCACTGAGCCATTTGGCTGGCTCTCTCTGCCATTATTTTGGAACCTAAAACATTTGGTTTGGGGAGGGGAGGGCTTGTTCAGCATAATCTATTGCAATAGTTAGAAAAGATATTCCCATTGCACAAGGCCTAGAGCTCTATGCAGAATGCTACATGGATGCTGCTAGAGAAACCAAAACTCACAGAATATACAGCCCCATGCTAAGTCAGATACCGCCTGAGCACAGCGCCTGACTTGGACTAGCATGAGGCTGTCATCTAAGAAAAGCACATTACAGAAAAATTTATCATGGAGAGAGTTTGGCCTACTAATCATTATGTTTGCCAGTGCTGAGGATCGAACCCAGGGCCTTTGTACTGAGCTACAACACCAAAGCTTTTGAAAAAACTTTTCTTTGGAGACAAAGTCTTGTTAAATTGTTTAGATGCCCAAGCTGGGCTCGAATTTGAGATCTTATCTCCTTCCCCAAGCATTCTGGGATTACAAGCATGCACCAACACTCCAAGCTCCATTAGTTATTCTCTATTCTATGTGGAATAAGGTTAACATCACTAGATTTCATAAAGCTCAGAAATCACTAGTACAGGGAGGAAGTCAGCACATTTTACTTTGATTATTCTCTTTGCCACTTACCAAATGTATAAATCTCTTCACCATTCTGAAACCTCAATTTCCCTCTCCGCAAAATGGGTTTAATGAAAGTGTACTTGTCTTGGGAAGAAAAACAGCCTACATAATGACAAATTATAAAGTGTAATACTGTAACAGCAAGTGTTTCCAGCAGTTGTTACTATAGATGATAAAGCCTTGAAAAGGTAACCATTCTTTACTGGGTTGCTTACCAGACAGCAAAGATACATTCCTAAATATAAGAACATACGGGCTAGGAGCACGTTTATGCTGGCTCAGCGGCATAAACACCTGCATGGCAAGCATAAGGCCCAGAGTTGGCTCCCCAGTACAAAAAAAAATCTATCTATCTATCTATCTATCTATCTATCTATCTATCTACCTACCTACCTATCTACCTATCTATCTATCTTCTATCTCATACCAAACCAATCACCAAATAATAATCCTGTGAAAACACGATGTAGAACATTTATCTAACATGCTAGAGATTCAGTTGTCTAAAGGTCAAGTTAAAGTATTGTTCCACTTTTTTTTTTTAAGAAAGGGTCTCTTGTGTAGTTCAAAAGGATGGCCTTGAACTTACAGTAATCCTCCTGCCTCAGCCTCTAGAAAGCTAAGATTATAGCCATGCACCACCAGGCCTGGTTTGTTTCATGTGTATTTTCATTTGTTTGTTTTTGGCCTTTTTCTATTTTATGTATTTTTTTTTTTTGATTGAATTTTCTTTTAGGGAAGGTTTGTTTTTTGTTATTGGTGCTGAGGACCAAACCCAGGGCTTCCACTTGCTAGGCAAGCATTCTACTGTTGAGCCAAATCCCCAGCCCCTCATTTCATGATTTTTGTTTTGTTTATCTTCTTGAGATAGGATCTTACTGTGCAGTTCAGGTTGGCCTTCAACTCATACTGTAGCCTAGGCTGGCCTCGAACTATCAGTGATCTTTGTGCCTCAGCCTCCAAATGCTAGGATTACAAGTGTGACCCCCCCCACCCCTGGCATAATCTCTGTTTCAGACTAACAAAATCAATCTTCTCATCCTGGTTGAGAACAAACAAGTGTTATAGCTGAGTTATAAAGAATTCTGTAAAGGACATAAGACTTGTAATCATTGTAATGGTGAAAATGCACTGTATAGTATTAGTCATGATTTTAAAACTATAAGTAAACTAGAGAAAGAAGTTTCTTAGCCAGGCATGGTAGCACATGTCTGTAATCCCAGCACTCTGGGAGGCTGATACGCGAGGGCTGCAAATTCAAGCCAAGCCTCTGCACTTTAGTGAGGCTCTGTCTTACAAAAGGGCTAAAAATGGGGAGGGGGGCACTATGGATGTAGTTCAGTGCAAAGGCTCAGAGTTCAATCTCAATAACCTACACAGATACACACATGCACGCATGCACACTCACACACACATGCTCAGTTTCTTAACCAAATAGAGGTTTAATTAAGATAATGTTAACCACAAGTAACCATACGCACACTGCATAAAACAGTAGCTCAGTTTTCTCATTTGTGTGGATATAGAGAAACTCAAGGCAGTATGGCAGCCTGCTCTTCATCCCTCAGCCTGCTCTGTGATCTTCATTATCCCCAATTCCTCTTATTATAAATTCCTGCCATTATCCTATGTTGTAGGTCAGGATGGCTGTTTTACCTCATTTATCAAGAATTATAGGGCCTGGTTAGATAGCTCAGAGGATTAAAGCACTTGCTTAGGCAGAGCAAGGACCAAGGTTTGATCCCCAGCATTCTGTGCCAGCCCCACCCCTGGGGTGCACTGAGACGCTGATTGAGACTCTTGTGCCTATAATCCCAGAGCATGGGAGGCAGAAAACAGGAGAAACACTAGTCCAATCTGTGTAGTGAGACCCTGTACT
>PVJA010013086.1:0-50278 GCA_004027025.1 Myocastor coypus
TATCCTGGAGTAAAGGTTCTTTGGCCTCCCCTGGCGCTTGTGTACTGTGAGGATGGCTGTGACTACCACAGTGCTTTCTCCAACTGCTGGACCGTAAGCTTAAATTGGTGTGTTCAGGAATAAACAAGGCAACAAGCAGAGCCAGCAGTACTGAACAGGCTCCAAAAAGGAAGGGTGGCCCAGGGATGATGGAATTCTGAGAAAAGAAAAACAAAAACAAACAAAAAAAACATTGTGAATTATAAGCCTGTTATTTTACTAAAGCCATAGTTACAACACATTCCCTTCTCAGGAGAAAGGGGATATTTACTGTCAATGTAAAATTCTGGAAAAAAGGACTGGTAAAACAACCCTCAAAAAGGTGAAAACGGTTAGCAGCTGATCCAGCTATGTGCCTTTAGATATACCTAGAATAATTCAAGTCAACGTAGTAGAGGGATACCTGCATACTGAGGTATACTGTAGCACAATTCACAATATCCTAGATAGGGCACCAGTCTGTGTGTCCACCAACAGATAACTACATAAAGGAAATGTGGTATATACAACATATGGATGATTAATTTCTTTCTTTTTTTTTTTTTTTTTGCTTTTTGAGACAGGGTCTCACTGTGCAGTTCAGGCTGGCTTTGAGCTCACTTTTGTAGCCCAGGCTGGTCTCGAACTCACAACGATCCTCCTGCCTCAGCCTCCCAAGTGCTGGGATTTACAGGCGTGAGCCACCACGCCCGGTTGGATGATTAATTTCATTTGCAGAAAACAGAGCTTTGTGATTTTCAAGATAATAGAAACAAAGCATTATGTTAAGTAAAACAAAGCAGATTCTCCCTATTATGTGGAATCCAAAAAAAAAAAAAGATGACATAAATAAGACTAGAGACTTACTAGTCAAACAGGAAAGGAATGGGAGTATGGATATGATCCAAATAATTGAAACTTATTTTGTAAATAGGTGGTAACCTATTCCAGACCCCTTCTGTGTCACAGGAGCCATTCTCCATTTTCCTCCAATAAATTTTCCTACTCTTAAATAAAATTAGCACTAATAAAAATGCAAAAAAATATGAGAAAATTTTAAAGAACTAGCAAAACAGCACAGAAATGTATCATCACTTTCAGTACAGTATTTGAAATCAGGTTCTAAATGCCTTAATTGGATAGCAAGAAATATGGTAGTAATTGCATTCCTACGAGATGTAAAATCAATACTTAAAAATATGTGTTTCTGGCTTTACTGATGTCTTCACACACAGTCTTCACACAGTAGTCAGCCAAGAAATCAAGAAAACAGTTCCATTCACAGTAACTTCATATAAAATACCCAGGGATCAAGCTAACAAAGGAGGTGAAAGATCTGTACAGTAAAAATGACAGAACCATGAAAAAGTAAACAGATGCTAAGGCCACCCATGCCCATAAGATCCACACAATTACACTGTTTAGGTGGCCATGTTACCTACCAAAAGTATCCTACAGAGTCAATGTGGTCTCTACATCAAAATACAATATCGGGGCCCGGCAGGATGGCTCAGTGGTCTAAAGTGCCTGCTTAGGAAAGCTTAGGCAGCTGCAGGGACCGCAGTTCGATCCCCGGCACCACATGCTGTGCCAGGCATAAAAATAAAAGTTCTGAAACAAACAAAAAAATACAATATCCTCTACATTGTCAGAACAAATCCTAAAACTAGTATGGAAACATGAAAGATGTAGAGTACCCTAAGCATTCCTGAGAAGCACAATATCCAATTATATTAAAAACTCATGGTAACAAAATAGCATGGGATGGGCATGATGGGACATGGTCCAGCACTTAAAAGTCTTAAGCCTGGAAGTTCAGGGTCAGCCTGGGCTACATAGTGAGACAACTAACTCAAAACAACAACAACAAAAAACAACCTGCTGACACCAAAATAGACATGCACAGCAGTGTTAACAGAGGACACAAAATCAGACAAATACGGCCATGTGATTCAGACAAGCCATAAATACAAACTGGAGAAAAGACACTAACAGTGCTAGGAAAATGATACCCACTTCCCTACCTATCACACTGCACAAAAATTCAAATGCATAAATCAAGGAAGTCAGCAAATGAACAAACACTTCTCAGAAGTACACGTGGCCAATAACTGAAAAATATTCAACAAAAGAATGGGTAAAGTGTGACAGAAAAAATTTCTGTGATTTGCAGGAAAATGGATGACACTGGAGACCATCCTACTCAGTGAAAATAAGTCCAACTCAGACAAGTACCACACACTCTCCAATATATGGAACCTATAAAATGACTCAAGTGATTATGAGAACAGGGAGGGAATTGGGGATGAATATGGTAAAAATATATACAGAAAGCCAACATTTTGTAAGATAGAAACTATCAAAAATCTCTAGCTGTCAAAATTCTGAGGGCCCGGAGATAAGATAGCTCTGCAGTGTAAGCACCTGTCTGGCAAGCACAAGGTTCTGAGCTTGACCTCCAGCCCCAGCCCCCAGCCCCCCCCCCCAAGAAGAAATTGTGAATTGACTGAAAAAAAAGCATTGATATTTAGCCCAAATTATTATTTACTGTTAGTAAAAAACTTGTGTTTCTGGCTTTACTGATGTCTTCACACATTCCTTGTGTTCTGCTTATAAGTAGGCTTAACTGCTTTGAAGATTAGTGTGGAATTCTAAGCCAGAAAACTGATGATCCATGTTTGGCACTAATGTTTTCAGTTAAAAAGGAAAAAAAAAGCAAGTTAACAAAGACACATAACTTACGTTCTACATATAGGCAGCTGACTAGTCAATGTTACAAAAGCTTCAGAGGACACAGCTGTGCAGGGGGTTAATACATGCTGTTGGATGGAACCCCATTTTTTGTTTATGGACTGGTTTTTAAGTGCTTTATTTAAAATAATTTCATGACAATAAACATCACTATGAACTACACAATTTTACGCAGGTGAAGAATTACCTGTTCAAAGTGGTGCTGAGGGCTTGTGTTTGTCCCCAAGTCTGTCCCTGTTATTGGCAGTTCTTTAAGTTCCACGTGGAATATGTAGAAAATGAATCCATAAAGGGCTGGCCCCAAGCCATTGCACAACCCTCGAATTCCTGTTATCATTCCTTGAACAACACCTACATTGTTTGCAAAAGTCATTTAGTATACTACATGTGTTTTTATCCTACTCTAAAAACAAGTACAAGTTGCAATCAACATCAAATCAAGGCTTTACACAGACAATGGCATTACAAACTACTTGGGAGTCCACCAGCTCTACCTAGCATGCTATGCAAACAGGAGTTCAGACATATATTAAGAAATAACATTCTTAAAGACCAGCCATGAGTTCACAAGGACAACTGTTAACTTCCCGTAAGACTACTTAATACTCCTTTTAATCAAATATAGATAGTACTGCTGAGCTTATTTCTATCTCTGGGATCTTCTCTCTAGTTTAAAAAGCAACTTGCTTTTTGGCCTTCCTGATTTTCTAATAACCACTGTGCCATTCTTTTCCTTGTGACTAAAACAGCCACCTTTTTCAAAGACTTACGCCTCCTCGGTTAAGAATTCCAATAATTAAATGTTCCTATCATAAAATCGTAAGACTTGTGTTTAAGATTTTGATAAAAGGACTATGAATGCACCCCAAACTGTTTTGTCTAACAGCAGACAGTGTTTTACTAGATTTCCTCCCCAAGTGAGACAAGGGCACTGATGATAAACTAAATCTGCTTTTCTTGCTTACTACTACTACGTAGTGATTTTATGATTCTCTGCCCTAAAGATACATATTTCAATACTTATGCATGGCACAGAGAAAGTAGGACCCATATTCTGTGCTTTTAAGAAGTCATCACTGGCTCCTGCCAACTCACCCTGTTGATCAGCATCAGCAGTCCGTGAAACCAGTGCACTAACGGCTGGAAAGGTAATGCTAGACATGGCTGCTACTGCCCCAGCAGCCCACATCATCCTGTAATCAAAGAAGCAAAACAAAAATGAAAGCTGCTTCCCACCATACCTGTCAAGCTCCATACTTCTAATCAAGGCACTCTTACTGTCAAATGGCTGTGGGAAGGAGAACTATGCTAGCTATATTCATTCCTAGGTGACTGGGTGAGCCATCTCAGAGTGTAACCTGTCATTCTCAAAAAGGAATAACCACTTATTCATACGAGTGTGTGTTTTTAACAAAATTGGGATTATCATGTCAAACTGTTAAATGTCATGTTATTTGTGGAGGAAGTGGTGAGATAAAGAATAATAGAATACAGGTAAAGAAACATCAAAATGCTTCTAACTGTAAGAAGCTCACAGGGGCTGAGGATGTGGCTCAGAGTTCTTGCCATGCAAGCATAAGGCCCTTGGGGTGTTCCCCAGCACCGCAAAAAACTAAAGCATAAAACCTTATGAAGTATTCTAAATAAAGTCCTATGGGCTTCTGATTCAGTGTAAAGACATCACTGATTTGATCTAATCTTTAAATTGTAAGAAATAAGTAAACCAGATGCTCTTGGCTTGATGTTTAAAAGAAACACCAAGATCATATAAGCTGCAAACACCTCTTTAACAGACTGGAAACAATATGCCCAGCAAAACATCTTCTTGATGTTACTCATCTCCAAGTCCAGAGACAAGAAACTGCAGTGGACTGTCTGCAACACAAGTACAAACCGCGAGGTCCAGCTCTATCACTACCTGTGTGCAACAGTGTATGGAGGCATTGAGACACTGTCAGCATTACCCTAGCTCCCTGCAGAAAACCAGACTGCAAGAAAAGCTGAGACTGAGCATGAAACCAGAACAAAACAAGTGGACCTCAGGCCACTTCTCATTTGTTATCAGTGATGATACACACACACACAAAAACAATAAAAGGAAATAATGTCAACTTTCAGTGCCTTGTTGCTATGGAATTTAGTGCTTTTCCCTAATGACAAAGTAATCTAGACCAAATTCTCAGAAATGTAAAAGCTCAATAACATGTAAAAATTTAGTCAGCTGCTTAGCTACAGAATGTCACCTTTCCATCCTGAAACTGCTCTAGATTATCTAGTGAAAATAGTATTACAAACATGATAAGGAATAACATCGCAAAACAAAAAGTCTGTGAGAAGCACATAAAAGTGGTAAAATTAAAAATTAGTAAAATGAACATTAAAAGTTGTTATACCTACCAAGGTTCTGAACCAAATCCATACCATGCCAGCTGTAATATCTGAAACCCCAGGCCCAGTAAAATGGTGTTCTTATTTCCAATTGACCTCATAAGTAAACTTAAGACTATGGTCTGAGGAGAAAAAAAACAAAACAAAGTAAAATTACAATAAAGTTTTTAGAAAGAAAACCTAAAACAGCAATTTTCCTTAGTAACAGGACCACAACTACTTGTCCACACTTGGTTTTACAGCAGTAGCTGTGCTGAACATATGTGAACATATGGCTCCAAGGTAAGTAAGGAGATGAGAGATCCCTCTGTTGGATGTCTACTTGGGAAGCTAAGGCAAAGCAAAGAAGCATCCTTCTGCTGACACAGCTCCAGATTAAGAGTTAGGTAAAACGAAAGTTAAGACTTTGTGTCCAGTACATTTCTACTGAGAACCAATTAAATCAGATGTTTAAATAGGATTTATTATATAAAGGCTTTAAAGGTTTTTCTTTTTCATTTTTTTTAGTTTTTTCTTTGTGTGTATGTGTTTTGTCACACTATGTAGCTCAGGCTGGGTAAACTTGCAGCCAACATCCTGCCTCAGCCTCCCCTGTGCTGGGGTTACAAGCGTGTGCTACCACCCCCAGCTTTACAAAGGAATTTTTATAGGCCCAAGTTTCTAAGTTTGTGTATGATCTACTTCACTTAGCATTATAGTCTCAAGTAAATACCCATTTCCCTATGATCAACTTGGGAGATATCCTACTTCACAGCTGAATGACACATATACACATCATACACTTTCTTTGTCCATTATCTTAATAAGGATTAAGTCATTCGCAACAATATACTTTTGAGGCTACCCATAGTATTATAGCAAATTATGACATAAAAATGTAATTATCACTATTTAGATGCAGATCATACCCATCTGATTTTAATGTGACCATCCACTTAAAACAGTTCCTATGGAAGCATCAGGCCCCAAGTGGCCATTTAACATCTCTCCTCCTTCAGGCATTTGTGCCTCACAGGTCTGCTGGGCCAAATTGTTGCTTGTTCCTATCCATGCAAGCCAGCACTAGACTCTACTGCTGCACCGTCTGTAGCTGCAAATCCACCTAAACTCTTCCCATTTATATGTACGTTTGTCCATAGGATTGTATGTGCTCAGAGACCTTCTGTTCTGTATCCTGCATGCCACATAGCATGGGCTGAACACAGGACCAATTCCCTGTAAAACACCTTGAACTCTCTATGCAGTGTTACTGCCTGGATTTTCTAGCTTACCGCTGCTACGACTGGTTAAGTACAGTATAATCTTAATGAAACTTAAGACTTTACCACTATAGGGGGCCTGGCAGGATGGCTCAGTGGTCTAAAGCGCCTGCTTATGAAAGCTTAGGCGGCTACAGGGATCGCAGTTTGATCCCTGGCACCACATGCTGCGCCAGCCCTGCCCTCAGGACAGGCTGAGCTGGCCATACAAATAAACAAATAAAAGTTCTGAAACAAGAAAAAAAATTAAAAAATGAAAAATCTTAAAAAAGAAAAAAAGACTTTACCACTATCAATCTATGAGGTCCCATTTGGAAGGTCAGCCAGGGTCACATTCTATCTACCAAAAAGGACACTCACCTGCGCAATGATGGAAAGAATGCCAAGGACTGCTATGAATGCTGCAACACTTTCTGGTGAAAATTTCATTATCTAGGTTTCCAGAACAAGTAAAACTAGTGAACAAACAGGCATTTTAAAAAAGTACCATACTAATGCAATTACTGCTACATTAGCATTAAACAGACCCCCCCCAAAATCACCCAAAACAACAAAAAATCTGTATTAATAGTTAGCTCATTTAATTCAATTTTTAATTCATCAAAAAGCAATTCTTAAAAAAATGAAAATACAAAGCATGCAAAATCATTTCAGAGAAACACTGTAGCATTTTGCTTCGCATAGGCATCTGTAAAACATTTGATTTCTGCCTAAGTCCATCACTGAGGAGAAAATGTGTGCACTCATTCTGGCTAGCTGCCCTCCGTATATTGCTTCTAAGTGAAAGAAACTAGAGATAAATGGGTTGGGTTGAGGCATCCTTGTACCCTAAGAAGCAACAAATAAATTCAAACTACTTATCCTGATAAGTAAGTCCTATTTAAGCCAAAAATCTAATTATAAAAGGAGTGAGGAATATCAGGCACTCTGAACAAGGGGGTGAGTCTGTAGGCTGCTGTTTACAAAAGGACACTGATTTTAATATGCTCTCCTAATTACAGCTCTCCCATGATAAATACTTTGCTTATGGTCCTAAATAATTAGAGAAGAGTTAACTTGTTAGAACAAGGCTTCACCTGTCTGAGGTACAGAAAGAAGCTGGAATACTGGCCCGCCTCTGGTAGGTAGGAGAGGAACACCGTGATGCAGATGAGCAGCACTATGGAATCTTGGCCCACCTTTTTTAAAGACTAGAACAAGAAAAAGATTGACATAAGCTCATATACCCTTTGGTACTATACTTAGACAACTAGTTACTTTTTAAAATTTATTTCATTTCCTTGAACTATTCCAAAAGTATTTCAAAATGTTGGAAAAACATGACAAAATACTAACACTACAATCAGTCATGTATGTTTTTCTCCTTCTTGCCAAAGAGAACAAAAAAATATCAACTTACTGCAAAAGGATCAGCCTGTTCCCAGGAAATGGGTGCTCCCCATGATGCTGGCCGCATTTTCTCAGGCAATGACTCAGGGACAGCAACAAGAATAAAGCAAATATCAAGCAAAGCAATTGCTGTGGCCAGGACCACCACTAAGCTGTCTCCATACACTCGTCCAAGGTAGGCTCCAATCGCAGGGCTAGTAACTAAACTTGCAGCGAATGTTGCCGAAACCTGCAACCAAGTAAGGACAGAGAAGAGATAACTGGGACCCTTGGCTACTTTGACTTTTGCTACCTCTTTTCATAATCCTGTTTATGTCTGAGCTGCCACTGCAGCCTCCCCTTCACCTGTGCTACTTATACTCTATTTTGCAAGAAGATGAAAGGATTAGTTATCTAAAATATATGTACTAGCCTCTAAGGACAATGGATTCCAACTTTCTTTGAGATGTCTCACTATGCAGTGCAAGCTGACCTCAAACTCACAGCAATCATGCCTCAGCCTCCATGTGCCAGTTACAGGTGTGTGCCAGTACACACTGGTCAACTTTCTCTTAAACCCTGAAGCCTGTTGTGTAAATAAATCCTATCAGCAAATTTATATGTAAAACAGATTTTAGAAAAGAAAAAAGTATTATTTTAGCTGAGGAAAAGCTGGGGCCTAGAGCACTACTCCAATATTCACTCCCTATCAGCCATGCATCTGGATACCACCACAAATTGTTTGTCCTCTTCGAGAAAGGACTCTAAAAACTGTTCAGATAGCTACTCAGCTGTAAAACAGACTTTGAGACTCTCCTGACTGATAACTGCATTAACCTGTGGGGTAGGGCATGCTGGACATGGCTGGGTCTGAGCTACTCAGAGGGAGGAAGATAGGAGGGGCAAGTGAGCCGGGGTATTTCACACGTGGTAACAAAACACAATGCAGTCTCAAAAAAGAATTAATAAAAAATGTTAGGCCCTGGTACAAAACTACTTGATTAGGCAGTAAGAAGACCACAGATGGCAGGCACAGAGAATATTTCTAAAACCTCACTAAGTCCCAGCAAGCCTGAAAAAATGAAAGTACCAAAGATCACACAGAATCCAGACAAATCTAGCCTACTGAACAGTGGCCTACAAATATTCAGTAGATGCAACTGAGTTTACAGAGGTTAATTACCTGAACAAATACATAAAATTCTTAAAAAATAAATACATAAAATAAAATTCTTTTAACTTCAAACAGTGTGCTATCAACCCAAATGCCCTTGATCAGATGCACAAACAAAATGTAGTAAATTCAATCAATCAAACACTACAGAGCAGTCAAAAAAACAAAAATTCCTTGTATCAACATGAACAAATTTTAAGATTATACTAAATAAAAACAGCTAAATAGGGGCCAGGGAGATAGCTCTGTGGCACAAGTGCCAGCCTGGCAAGTGAGTGTGAGTTTAAACCCCAGTCCTGCAAAAAAACAAAAACAAAAAACCCAGCTAGATATAAAAGATTAGATTTTGTGTTATTTATAGGAGGCTGGCCTCCAACTTATTACAATAGTCCTGCCTCAGCCCCACAACTGCTAAGATTACACAATGTGCCACTATACCCAGCAACATGAGATTTCTTTAAAAAAGGCAAAACTCCAGAGGCAGCACATAGATTGTTGGCTGCCTGGAGAGGTGAAGAGGAGAAGAATAGTAAATGGGCCTAAAAGTACTCTTTGGGCTCACAAACATGTTCTACAACTGACTTGTGGTATTCTGTTATGACAACCCTCCAGTGGGTTTCAGAGACCAGAGCATGAGCAGAGCTCTGGCATTTCCACTGGGGAAGGGCAGTGGTTCTCACTAAAAAGTTAAGTAGCTACGGGTATTCTCAGAGATCACGTCGGCAAAGCAGTGTGCACAAGTCCAACTACAGCCCAACAGGGTCAGGCCATTTCCTTGCTCTGCAATTCCTTCGACTTTGTGTCCATTTCTTTCTGGTCAGATGGAAAGAGAATCACAAAGATCACTTCCTCTACTTTACTGCATCTATACCATTTCTGGATTATATGATCATTCACAGAATATGCCTTTAACACAAAAAAAAACTTCCACAATGAATATTGTTAATTAAAAAGTTTGGGTCAGGGGCAAAAAATTTAACACACAGAAACACAAAAGAGTATTATTGTGATGGCTCTACAACTTCATAAATTCACTGAACTATCTATACACATAAAATGGATGAATCTCAAGACATATAAACTATACCTCAACTTCATAAATTCACTGAACTATCTATACACATAAAATGGATGAATCTCAAGACATATAAACTATACCTCAAAACTTTTTAAAAATCCTAGCTATCCCCAGCTTTTCATCATTTAACATTCTAAGCTTATAAATAAAATCATTACTTTGCATAATTTTTTTCCCCAGTATTTTCCCTCCTAATTTTAAGATTCTGTGCTATTATGTTCTCTGAATCAAGAAATTACTTTCTAGGGGCCAGGGAGATAGCTCCATGGCACAAGTGCCTGCCTGGCAAGTGCAAGGTCGTGAGTTTGAACCCTGGTCCCACAAAAAAAAAAAAAAAAAAAAAAAGAAATTACTTTCTACAAATTTTAAGATTCAGGGCCGGGCATGGTGGCATGTGCCTGTAATTCCAGCACTTGGGAGGCTGAGGCAGGAGGATCGGTGCAAATCTGAGACCAACCTGGGCTACAAAAGTTGAGCTCAAGGCCAGCCTGAACTGCACAGTGAGACCTTGCCTCAAAAGGACAAAAAAAAAAAAAGAAAAATTTAAGATTCAAACAAATTCAACATTTGGTCCTTCTTTGTCATGATATGCTTGTTCTGTCTTTGCAGAGAACTCATCACTGACCTGCTTCCAGCTGTCTAGGGAATTATGTGTGTGTTGCTGAGCTCATGGTAGACTTCTAACACATAGCACTGCCATTTATTTGCCAAAGTGCTTTGGGTGTTCTAACATTACTGCTGCTGGCCCCATCTACTAAGAACATATCTTATTTTTTTGAAAGGCATATACACGGCAAAATCAATATAAGGGGATAGATACTGTATATGGCCCAGAAAGCCAAACAGAAGGTATTCTGATTCCTGAGTTAGGTGTTACTAGTTGAATTTTAGAGAGTAATTATGTATTGTAACTTCTAAACAGCTAACACAGTAAATAATTCCTGTTTTTAGGATTTGCTACTGGCTGAGGGTATAAGCTCTTTGGTAGAGCACTTACATATTCAAGACCATGGGTTCAATTCCTCCCAACACAAAAACATACAAAAAATCCATAAGGTAAAATATATGTCAAGTTCAATTCTGACATGTGGCATTTTTATGTAAAAAATAAGTCTCGTAGCACAAAGGTTTACATTCTTCTAAGAGATACTTTCGTTCTTAAAGGTTGTATGTGTATGTGTGAGCGTGCAGGGTCTCACTATGCAGCCCAGACTCTACTGATTCTCCTGATTTCTGCCACCCTAGTGCTTGGATTATAGGCGTGCACCACCATGCCAGCCTCCTTCGCCAGCTTAGCATGCTTAATGGCACTGCTGGCGCAGCATGAAGTGTTACAGATAGAACCTTGATCCCGGGGCCTGGCAGGATGGCTCAGTGGTCTAAAGTGCCTGCTTAGGAAAGCTTAGGTGGCTGCTGGGACTGCGGTTCCATCCCCAGCACCACATGCTGTGCCAGCCCTGCCCTCAGGGCAGGCTGAGCTAGCCATACAAATAAATAAACAGAAGTTCTGAAACAAGAATAAAATAAAAGAAAATAAAAGGAAAGGAAAGGAAAGGAAAGCAAAGGAAAAGAAAGAAAAGAGAAAAGAAAATAAAGAAACCCTGATCCCTGCACTTACCTAAACAAGCGCTTAGTCCACTGAGCTATACTGCTGGTCCTTTCTAAGAGACACTTTTATTTAATTTAATTTTATTTTTATTTTATGTATGTATGTATGTATGTATGTATGTATGTATGTATGTTATGGTCACTCAGCCTGCCTTGAGGGTGGGACTGGCGCAGCATGTGGTTCCAGGAATTGAACCATGGTGCCTGTGGTTGCCTAAGCAGGCGCTCTAGACCACTGAGCTATCTTGCCAGCCCTGTAAGAGCTATTTTTAAACAAGGTATTTTTCAATCATGAAGGTGTAAGATAAACATACATACCAATCCATAAGCCATACTTCTTTCATGTTCTTGGGTTATATCTGCTACATATGCAAATACCACCGAGAAAGTAACTGCAAAAACCCCAGACACAGAGATAACAGCAAAGTACCACCTAACAATAAAAACAATTGACAAGAAATGTTAGAACAATTGCCATTACTTGCACTTCCCTTCATTTCTATTAGCTAATTAGAATAAGAAGTTAATTTTAGTCAAGAGCTTTCTAAGACAGTTCATGGACCGACCATAGTATAAATCCTAAGTCACAGATATCATGAAAACAGGTACATGAAGAAGTCTTTTCCTTCAATCAGGAATACAACATTTAAAAGAAGATAATGTATTCAAGTTAATCTTTTCCTCAACTGTTCCAGTTAGGTGGCTTTGCTGTTTCTACCAAATATACCACCAAAATATTATTCCTGTTTTGAACCACAGTACTACACAAAAAGCAAGATTCAACAAAGTAAATCAAATTACTTCATATTGATTTTGAGCCTGTATATAGAAACTTGCTGTTTTCTGTAAATTATCTTTAGTTCTTCAAATGTTGGCAAAATAGACTTACTCTTCAACAGAAGAAACCTGCATGGCAATGTTCATATAACTGACAACAGTCACTGCAAAGAATGAATGAAGAGAAAGCACTTTTAAAAGCAAACCATATTTTACTATAGATGATTCCAAAATATCAGTTGGGAATAAGAAGTTATATTTCAATGGTGTTTAGTTTTTTGAAAATCACATGTAATCACAGTGAAATTTCAAAATGTCACTCCACCACCGTTTATGACTACTAAAAAACAACAAAAAAAACACTTTTCTTGTTTTTCTTCCCACAGCAGTCTTTGCTCATGTCCTAAATTTCTTTGGTAAAATTTTTTTTTTTTTTTAAGAAATGAAAAATTTTTTAAAATTTTATTTATTTATTTATTGTTTCAGAACCTTTATTTGTTTATTCACTTATTTTTATGGCCGGCTCAACCCGCCCTGAGGGCAGGGCTGGCGCAGCATGAGGTGCCGGGGATCAAACCGCGGTCCCTGAAGCCGCCCAAGCTTCCCCAAGCAGGCGCTTTAGACCACTAAGCCATCCCACTGGGCCCCTCTTTGGTAAAATTTTGACTGCAAGATTTTAGCTCAGGGCCTGGCAGGATGGCTCAGTGGTCTAAAGCACCGGCTTAGGAAAGCTTGGGCGGCTGCAAGGACCACGGTTCGATCCCCGGCACCACATGCCATGCTAGCCCTGAGCTGGCCATAAAATAAAATAAAATCAGCCTGGCACCTGTAGGTTTAAAAAAATATATATATATTTTAGCTCATCAGAAGATCTTGCCTCATGTACTTCCTAGGATTTTATGGACACAACGGAAATACAGGGTAGCGCATTTATGAAGTGAACTGATTAACACTAATATTCACTGGAGTAGCAGAAATAACATCAAAGAATAAAACTATTAGTGTTTCTATGAGACATGCATTCTTTGGAGGAGCTTTCCTCTTAATTTTGATCTGAGTGGCCAAAAGCCTAGTCTCATGTCTACGAGCAATAACTGCCTAAAATCTGACCATAAAGATTCACCCAGTAACTGCCTAAAATCTGACCATAAAGATTCACCGGGGCTGCCGGGCGTGGTGGTGCACGCCTGTAATCCCAGCACTTGGGAGGCTGAGGCAGGAGGATCGGTGTGAGTTCGAGACCAGCCTGGGCTACAAAAGTGAGCTCAAGGCCAGCCTCAACTGCACAGTGAGACCCTGTCTCAAAAAAGACAAAAAAAAAAAGATTCACTGGGGCTGATTGGGAATTGTACGCAGTCTCCCTAAAAGAAAGTGGTATGGCTTCCTTAGCACACCCTTGTGCTTGCGTAGCACTTTCGGTCTGCAAGGCAGTTAACTAAGCAAGGCAGAGCAGTGAGGCAGATGTCCAGTCTACTGCAACTGTCTTCCTGGCCCGGGACTACTCAACCTCAGACTCCTCATGTGGCGAGAGAAATAAACTGCTGTGGCTTTAGGCATCTATTATTTTGAGCTTTACTGATATCACTAAAACTTACTCCTAATTAGTATAAACTATGATAAAATTCATTTGTATTTTTAACAATCTACCTAGGGAAAATAAAAAGTAATTCTACCCAGTCCCTAAGATACTGTTTCATACTTTTAGTTCATTGAGAATATTGTCTTAGTTCACTGAGAATAAAAGTTTGTACTAATACTGTTCAGATATCAGGTCTGTATCTTGTCCTCTGAATAACTACTATGAAGACATATGCATGGTCTTAATTATTGTAACCATCTTACTAACTTGTTTTGAAACTGTTTCATTGCTATTTTATCTTTTTTCTCATTAAAATGAATCAAAAACATTTTTTTAAAAGATACTGTTTTGAAATTTGAGTTATGAAATCCATTTAGGCTAGATGTTTCCAATAGTAGCATCCAGTTTTAAACCTTTATTAGACACAATTTTAGAGGGTTTATCTATGTTAAAAATAAAATTAGAAGAAAAACTATTAAACTCCATATTGGGGCTGGGGAGATAGAAGTTCCTGCCTGGCAAGTGCAAGGTTGTGAGTTTGAACCCTGGTCCCGCAAAAAAAACAAACAAAAAAGAAAACCTAAACTCCATATAGATAAGTTGGGAAGAAAAAATTCAAGAAATAAATATTAAGAAAACAATTAACAGATGTTAATTACCCAGCTAGTTCAGTAAGTAGAACATGAGATTCTTAAGAAAGCAATTAACAGAAAATTGTATTCCACTGCTATAATCTGAACACGCACGTACCATGGGCTGATCTTCATTAAAGGAATTGGGGCACATGTGAAGAACACTGTGAGCAGCAGGAAGGACTTCCGGCCCCAAACATCAGAAAGAGCACCAATAAGTGGAGCGCTGAGGAATGACAACAGACCCTAAAATGAAATTTAAATAAAATAAAATATGCTAAATATCCAGGAGCCAAATGTAAATTTACTATCATAAGTTTAAATAAGTTTCTGAAGTAAATAACTTGACTTAATAACATGTATGTGTACATATAATGTAAAAGTTTCCTCAGGCTAGAATTATCTGTAAGTCTTTTGCCTTGGTATTAAATATGAAATGCTCTAATGAATTGTTTCATAGGAACTCTCCATTAGCAATTTTTTTTTTTTTTTTTTTTTTTTTTTTTTTTTTTTTTTTTTTTTTTTTTTTTTTTTTTTTTTTTTTTTTTTTTTTTTTTTTTTTTTTTTTTTTTTTTTTGTCTTTTTGAGACAGGGTCTCGTTATGCAGTTCAGGCTGGCCTTGAGCTCACTTTCATAGCCCAGGCTGGTTTCGAACTTGCACCAATCCTCCTGCCTCAGCCTCCCGAGTGCTGGGATTACAGGCGTGTGCCACCACGCCCAGCAAAATTTTTTTTTTTTAGATTTTTTTGTTCTTGTTTCAGAACTTTTTGTTTGTTTATTTATTTATTTTCATGGCCAGTTCAGCCTGCCCTGAGGGCAGGGCTGACATAGCATGTGGTGCCAGGGATCAAACCAAGGTCCCTGAAGCTGCCCAATCTCCCAAACAGGCGCGTTAGACCACTGAGCCATCCCGCCGGGCCTCCATTAGCAATTTTAGAAAGAGTATCATGTGCTAACTGCCCACTTTATACTGATAAGCTACTTATTTTTTTAAATAATATCAGATATTTATAAAAACTGTATTTAAGCTAGGTGTGGTGGTGCACTGTAATCCCAGCACTCAAGAGGCTGAGGCAGGAGGATCATTGTGAGTTGGAGACCAGCCTAGGCTACAAAGTGAGCTCAAGGCCAGCCTCAATTGCACAGTGAGACCTTATCTCAAAGAGTGTTAATATCGCCAGGCATGGTGATCAACGCCTGTAATCTCAGCACTCTTGGGAGGCTGAGGCAGGAGGATTGGTGTGAGTTCGAGACCAGCCTGGGCTACAAAAGTGAGCTCAAGGCCAGCCTGAACTGCATAGTAAGACCTTGTCTCAAAAAAAAAAAAAAGTGTTACTATTTAATAACTAACACTACCATGCTGATACAAATTTGCACTTATGGATTTTTTTGAACATAGTTTTCTTACTTCTAATCTACATTCTTGGGGTTAGTTTATAAAGCCCTAAGACATCTGGAATAATGTAAATGTAAAACAGGAGAAACACGTGATTATACAGCTGACAATATTTGAATCAAATCATATTTAAAACCCAGTTAGCCTAAAATATTAATTACATAATCCCTCACATTACAGTGTAATTATAAAAGCAGACATTTAGTAGATTACTCAGTTAATTTAATACTATTAGGGAGAGCCAGCAAGATAACTCAGCAGACTAAAGCGCCTGCTTAGATAAAGCACAGCAATCAGGGTTCCATCTCTGACTTGTCATGCCAGTCCTGCCCCCAGGGCATGCTGAGACAGCCATTGAGACTCAGGATGGTGGTGTGCACCTGTAATCCCAGCACTTGGGAGGCTGAAAACAGGAGAATCACTACAAGTCTGGTCTGTGTAGTGAGACCCTGTAGACGCTATACTAAATACATAAAATTTAAAAATAATAAAAGAAAAAATACTGGCAGAATTACACATAAATATATCCATATAAACATGTATAACCCACCTTTACTCCTTGAATTAAGCCATTCATCAGAAATGTGTGTTTAGGGAAGGTTTCATGTAATACCTAAAGAATAAAAATCAAAATAAAAATGACATGCTACCTTCTAGTCTCAATAAAATTTCTACATTTTCCTTTCTAGTATCTCTTAATACAATCAAATCTTACTTCACACAAATTTTCAGACTTGTATGACACTGCATGCTTATAAATAAATGCTAATAATATCTAACATTTATATGACATTCACTATGTTACAGGGTACTAAATTGGGAATTACATATATTATCATTTAATTTCTCAATAGTTCTATCAAAGTTAATGCAAACCCAAGTTTAATGTATCATCCAAGATCACACAGTTAAAAAGTAGGAAAGCTTAAACAAGCCTAGGTCAGGCTATAAAGTCTACACCTTTGTATTCTGTGATGCCGCTTCCCAATTGGGAGCTCTCTTTCATTTTGGAGGTGGGTATGTTCTCTAGGGTCTGAGACTAGGAAAACAGGGAAATTTTTATACCAAAATAAATGTGGAAAGATACTATAAAGAAAATTATCCCAGTGGGGCCAGGGAGATAGCTCAGTGGAATAAGTGCTTGCCTAGCAAGCAAAAGGTCCTTAGTTCAATCCCTGGTACTGCCAAAAAAAAAGAAGAAAAGAAAATTATCCCAACCTATATAAAATATGTAATTAGTTATTTGACCATTTCCAAGCCCTGCCCTCAAACTACATGGCATCAATTTCATCAACAAGCAACAAGTGAACAAACTATTGGAAATTCAATGGTTAAAAGAATAACTGAAGGAAAAGACAATTAGGAAACAAAATTAGCAAGTACTATTTTGTACCACATATAGAGCACGGGCTTTATACATACTATTCTACAGCAACATTTTATATATATATATATATATATATATATATATATATATATATATATATATATATGTATGTATATGTATATATTATGTATTTAGTACAGGACCTATATGGTCTCACTACATATATAAAACATATAGTGACTCTCCTATTTTTAGCATCCCAAGCACTGGGATTACAGGTATGTGCCACCACTCCCAGTCTCAGTATAGCAACATTATAAATTAAGACTGAATTACACTAAGCATTACAAAGAATGGCAGTAACAGTGAGAAAAAGGTGGAAGAACCTTTTCTTATGGTTAGAGCTGCCCCTTTCTTCAGGTTCTCTTCTACTAAAACCTAAAATTTTAACAAACTGTACTTACATTATGTAAAAATAAAGGAAATTAGGGGGCTGGGGAGATAGCTCCATGGCACAAGTGCCTGCCTGGTAAGTGCAAGGCCATGAGTTCGAACCTCAGTCCCACAGAAAGAAAGAAAGAAAGAAAGAAAGAAAGAAAGAAAGAAAGAAAGAAAGAAAGAAAGAAAGAAAGAAAGAAAGAAAGAAAGAAAGAAAGAAAAAAAAAGAGAGAAAGAGAGAGAGAGAGAGAGAGAGAGAGAGAGAGAGAGAGAAAACTTAGAGGGCTAGGTGTGTACCTATACAGTTATGCATTTGCCTAGTATGGACAAGGACCTGGATTCAGTTCCAGTACCACCAAGAAAAAAATTAGAAATGAAATGTTAGTCAAAGAAAAGTATAACATGAGAAAAATCATATATTTATATGATACTTATACTGTCTGAAATATTAGCTCTCAACCAAAGGTTACCTGTGGAGGAAGATATTACTGATACTGAGTAAGAAATTGACAACACTGTTCACCATTGCACAAAGCATATGTCAACCTCCCTGTTATGTTTTATGTCTAGTTGTTCCCCCAAAGCCTCATGCAATCATGGGGTGTGGCTTCTATAGATTGAGACTTGATTCATGATCCCTGGGACTGTATTTTAGTACTGATGGGATTATCTGTCTGAGTAAGGCTGAGACTATGGGTGTGGTCTAGGGCAGATATCCTAAGGTGGCGAGCCTGAATGTAATATAAAGAGAGACAGAGAGACAGACTGGAGCTGTTGCTCTCTGCTACCCTGTTTGGTTGGCTGTCTCTGTCACCATTTTGCTGCTGTTCTGCCACCATGAACTGGATGCTCTCTGTCCTGCTCCACTCAGCCTTGGGCCAGCCAAATATGGACTGAAACCTCCAGTAACTGTGAGCTAATAAATCTTTCCTTTCTTCATTTTGAGTGCTGGGTATTTGTCCCAGCAAGGAGTAAATAGTAACTAAGGCACTTCCTAAGGAAGCAGTAATCTGGTTCAAACTTTCGACAGTGTTAAGACTGAGATACTTTGTTGCTAGCTACAACAAAGACCAAAGGATCTAAAGGATATATCTGCAGCCAGGTTTGGCAATACAGCCCTATAAGGAGGCTGAGGCAGGAAGAGTGCTATGGGTTCAAAGCCTGGATTACAGTGGGTTAAAGGCCATCCTATGTTACAAAGCCAAGCCTTGCCTCAAATAAACAAACAAACAAACAAATAAATTTTAAGAATGAAGAAAGGACCAACAGACAGTAAATCCTGCTTTTCCTAGCTTTGCAGGCTAATCTCAGTTCAATACTCAACTCTGCCCCTTTAGGACAAAAACAGTCACAGATTATATATAAATACATGAACCTACCTGAGCACCTATACCATTGTATTTATAAAAATGATCTGTGGGGAAAAAAAAGTTTCTGAAAAGGAACTGATCTTCCAGCCAGGTATGTTAGTCCTTGTTCTAACAGAAAAGATTTTCAATTCCAAAAACTGGTATTTAAAAATCTTTCATAGTCATCTATTTTTCTCCCAGTTGCCAAGGGCCTATTATTCTAGATACAAAGAACAGGCTGGACATTATAAAAAATGAAGAATAGCCAGGCGTGGTGGCACATGCCCTCAATCCCAGTACTCAGTAGGCTGAGCAGGACTGATATGAGTTTGAGACCAGCCTGAATGGCACAGCAAAATCCTATCTCAAAAAGACAGGAAAAGGGGGGGAGAGGCCTCTCAGAGATATGCTCAGGGGCATAAATGCCTAAGGTCCTGAGCTCAACCCCCAGTACAAAAAAAAGGCAGAATGAATACCTTCAAGATGCTTATAATTTGTTAAATCATATGACCAAGGACTTGTCTTCAATTCTAGTCAGTCTGTTCTCAATGCTTTAGAAATACTACTATCTCCAGCAATTTCTCCTCTAAAGCCATATAATTTATAAACAGTTCAACTGTAAATATAGTTGATCTGTTAGTTTCTTAGACTTGAATATGAAAAAATATTTTCTAAGAAATTTTATCTTAAAATTTTTAAGAATGTTAAAAATTTTGAGACTAATCTCTAAAATATTAAATGCTTTAGGACTATCTCTAGTAAAGGGCGCATACCAACAGAAGAGATTATTGTGGATTTCACGGTCTCCTAGCATGGGCTGCACATCCAGCAGCTTGAACTACCAACATTAGCTCACTATTTCTAGACTCATAGGTCTGTTTTAACAAGCGCCAGGGATTAGGCTCAGTGGCATAAACACCTGCCTGGCAAGCACAAGGTCCAGAGCTGGATCCCAGGTATCACACACACACACACACACACACACACACACACACACACACACACACACACAAAGTTACTATTTTAAGAAAGTGACAAATGTCATCCCTTGGTACCTTCTTTAACTCCTGCCTTTTTGCACCTCCCAACTTCCTTGGGAAAGCAGTTATGAGTCCAAAACAAAGATTATTGTCAATGTTAATTTCTAAAAAGCCTCAAAGTAAGTAAACCCTTTCATAACAGTCTATACTTAACATACTGTTCTTAATGATATATACTTAGTATACAGCAGAATCAGTCCTTAAAAAAAAAAAAAAAAAAAAATCATACACCTAGACACATAGGCTTCATCTCTGAGTCTGATTTTACCAAGACAGACTTAAGGTCCAGGGACTTTGGGGATACTCCCCGAGCACACAGCTACTCACATCTGGCTGTCAAAATAGAGTTCACAGTCATCCTGTTGGCTAACCCATCTTAAGGGAAAAGATGAAGACCACCAAGAGGATTTTATCATGCACAGAAATGGTGGTGGGTTGTAGAGAACTTTCATGTCTTACATACACATTTCTATATTGCTTTATATCTTGCAACAGCCACTCCATGGCCCTGGTTACAAAAGGTAACATGTATATGCTATACACAAAGACAGACATGTACATGCGTACCTACATGCACAATTTCCCCTAGTGATGCTTAATAGAGATGCTGTTTGAATAATCAAAGGTCAAATTACCTGAAACAAATCTGCAGATAACCTACACAAATCCTCTATCTACCCTAAAGTAAATTATTTTAAAATTATATAGTACCTAATGTAAATACTAAATAAAAGTATTTCTATTCTGCAGTTATTCGAACCTGAGTATGTAGAACTCACAGATTCAGAGAACCAACAGTACTCAGGCAAAACTAAAGTTCTGAGCTCTGAGCTTTGAACTTCGTTCTAACAAGATCCTTAACCTTAAAAATATAATTAAAACAAAAGCAAAGGGTCATGGCACACAGCTGTAATCCCAGCACACAGGAGGCTGAAGCAGGAGGATCCCACAAGTGCTAGACCAGCCTGGGCTACATAATGAACTCAAGGCCAGCTTGAACTATACAGCAAGATCATGTCTCAAATAAATAGTTAAAAAAAACCCAAAACTATGAACATGTTATTTCAGGCAGCCTTAGTAACTGTAACTCATCGAATTGAGAGTAAGTACTGTAACAATTATAGAAAACAAATTGGCAAAAATGTTATAGCAGTTATTCCGAGAAACCCAGTCAGTTTCCACAAATTAGCACATTCCATTTTTCTAATCAGAATCCAGTATTTGACCATGTGAACTAGTACACTGGGAGGCTGAGGCAAAAGGACTACAAATTTGAGTCCAGTCTGGGATGGGCCCGTCTCAAAATAAAAAATGAGAAAGTAGCTGGGAAGGCAGCTCAGTAGGAAGACTTCAAGTTTAATGAGGGAGGGAAAAATTAGTATTTTTAAAGCAAAAGCACAAAAAGGGGGTGGGGAATCAAGAGGTGGAAGTATAGCTTGGAGTACTTGCCTAGCATGTATAAGGCCCTAGATCTAATCCTTAGCACGGTCAGCCAGCAAAAAATGATACTAAATAATTTAAGGATATACTAAGGATCAAGTTTTCCCAAGTTAATAAAAATGCAATTCTCTTTACTCTTAAAGTCTCTTTGTCAACTGGTGGAGGAACTACTCAGAGTTACACAAAAAGCTGACATAGCTATAAAATAAAACCAGACATAAAATTTTCAAGGAGGTATATACTTTAAATCCAATGACAAATTACAGAAATATTATAAAAAGCCTTTGGAAAAGTGGCTAATGGTTGAGCAGTCCACGAACTTCATCTGCCTAAAATATGAGTATGAACCAGTTAACTACCAGTACTCCTCTAAACCCTGTGCACTGATAGTCAAGCAAGCCTAGGTTGAAATATCAACACTATACAGTAGTAGTAATCAGGTTTCTTAACTTTTCTAAACCAAAGGAGTCATCAGAATTAAAAGAAGAGAATGTACTGTTCAAACATCTGGAACCACAGGAGTGCTAATCCACAACACAGATTCATGCTAACCTGTAGCAGATTATAAATAAGCATGCTACAACACTAAGGAAGCTAATAAATAATCATGAGAACACAAAGTTATTATAGAACCTAAGGAGTACTTTATAGGAGATTATTACAATATAAAGAAATTATGAATGTTATGATTTTGTACAGTGTGAAGAAGTTCTAAATCACTGTATTAAGATTAGTAAAGCAGGAAATGTGCAAATTTTGGAAGCATTCCATCAGAAATTAGTAAACTAAAATATTAATTGGTTAATTTGTAAGCCCATATCAGCATTTTATTTGAAAATTAATTTATGTAGAATTAATGACCCATTATAGGTGAAAGAGCAGAAACTCTTTAAAAGGAAAGGATCTCAATCAAATACATTTAAAATAAGACTTTAAGCCAGGTGTGGTGGCGCACACCTGTAATCCCAGCACTTGGGAGGCTGAGGCAGGAGGATCGGTGCAAGTTTGAGACCAGCCTAGGCTACAAAAGTGAGCTCAAGGCCAGCCTCAACTGCATAGCGAGACCCTGTCTCAAAAAAAAGAAGAAAAAAAAAAAAAGACTTTATTCTGTTTGTGGTACTGACAATGGAACTCAAAACTTTCACATCCTATCCTCAAACTGGTTTTTCATTATTAAAAATAATGGCATTTAAAGATTTTTCTTCTGAATTTTCCTTCAACAATATTCATGAATATGCTCCATGTATTCATAACTGTTATTTTATATGTAATGTAACAATTTTGTAACTAGGCAAATATGCTAAGAAATACGGATTGTAAACGTAGTTCAATCTATTTAGTCATCAGTTTATGAAAAATCTCTGTGAAAAAGCTTTCAAATGACAATGATCATGCTCATGAATATATTAAGTGTATTACTTTTAAAATTCTTTTTCTAGGATTTGATAAGCTGTACTTCTAAACTTCATTCAAGATATTATGAACTACTATAGATCTCTTTCTCTTACTCCACACCCTTTATCTACATTGATATGAGAAAACTAGCTATCATCTCAGTTGTGTAGTTTGTTACAGGAGGTTTCTAAGGTTCCAGATCCTAGAAAATGTAAGTAAAAACCAGCTTTAGCCTTTTTAGATCCTCAATGACATTTCTTGTTTGGAAAATGTAACTGCAAATGAATGTCAAAATAAGTCTGCCATATAATGTAAGTCACAAACATCACCTTTCCTAAGCCTGTTTAAAAATCCCTTTACACTACCAAAGTGGTGACTGATCCTCCGCCAGAACAGTCAGACAACATTCAAAACCATAAACTTCCACCACCACCCCACTTGCTTTTTAGTAAGGAGAAGTTTAGAACAGACAACTAAAGCAGTGGTTCTCAACTTGTAGGTTGCAGGGGTCGAATGACCAAAACACAGGGTCACCTAAAGCCATTCCGAATCATAACTGTAGCAAAATTACAGTTTTGAAGTAGTCACCAAAATTATTTTTTGGTTTGGGGTCACCGCAACATGAGGAATTGTATTGTAGGGTCACAGCATTAGAAAGGCTGAGAACCACTGAACAAAAGCAATAAAACACAGAAAATTACTAAAGAACTGACAACTTTGGTGAAGCCAACCATAGAACAGGAAAAAATAGGGCCCAAAACCAGAGAAAAAGTTGCAGAGTCAGTGGTAAATAAGTTAAAGATTACTTACCACCAAGGTGGGTGCCGTCAATAGTCCCCAAGCAAAAAACTCCAAAAAGATGACGATGACCGCATGATAAACACTAGGAGAACCTATTCCTTGAGGCTACAAAAACAGATTTTTAAAAAAGTTAAAAAGTGCATTCCAGAATTATTACAATGACAATAAGCAATACATATTTATTAAAAACATGTAGTCATGCCTCACTTTACAATGGAGGTATGGAGATTATTGCTGTTTGGTCTCTTCAATCAACTTGAATAATTTCTCTCTTTCTCTCTGTCTCTTTCTCTGCCTCTCTCTCTCTCTCTGTCTCTCTCTGTCTCTGTCTCTCTCTGTCCCTCTGTCTCTGTCTCTGTCTCTGTCTCTCTCTCTCTCTCTCTCTCTCTCTCTCTTTTGTTTTGGTACCAGAGATTCAACTCAGGACCTTGTGCTTGCCAGGCAGGTGCTTATATTGTTCAGCTATTTCCCTGGCCCTTTTCAGTAACATTTTAAGATCAGGATTTACAGGCAAGAAGCAACCATTATAGTTTCATACATACCTTAGACTTTTAAGAATATTCCACAAAGTTCTGCAGAAACACTCCCAGTTTGGATATCTCTGCAGGCTGAAATGATGCTTCATCATTTTTAATACTGACATAAAGCATCATTAACATTTAAAAATTTGCAAGTGTCTCTCCTAACCTAAACAACTGGAGTCCTGAAAATCCCTTTCTACAACCTATAATCAAGGTACTTGAGAGGAGGGGGACAGCTGAAGGACCACAGCTGGGAACAAATTTACACAAGATCTCATTTATGTAGCAAACATTACAGAACAGAAATTTATTATATTATATGTATAATTTACTAGAGCTATTCATTATGTACCAGAAATTCTAAGACTATAAAAAGCAACCAAGCCTCACTACAAGATATGAAAATTCACAGCCTACAAAGGAAGAGATTACATTATAATCACCTGCTTATATATAACTTCAATAAAAATATACAGGTTAAGAATCAAGGAAAGGGGCTGGGGAGAAAGCTCCGTGGCACAAGTGTCTGCCTGGCAAGTGCAAGGTTGTGAGTTTGAACCCTGGTCCCGCTTAAAAAAAAATCAAGGAGAAAGGGTGAGGAAGATAGCTCAGCAGTGTAAATGCCTGCCTAGCAAGCACAAGGTCCTGAGTTCCATCCCCAGTACCATGTACACAAGAAAAAAGAATCAAGGAAAAAGTATGACAAAGAAATGGTGTGGATAAAGGACACCAGAGAAAAATATAGACAAACATCATGGCTGGCAAACAAAGTCCTAGTCCTGGACTAAAGATAAAGAGCGAGGCAGAAGAGGTTTCCTCAAACCTTATTAAGGAGTCTCTAATCCTAACATACACTGACAATCAACGAAGGTTTTTGAGCAATAGAATGATGTACATTTTTGAATTAACCATGTGCAATTCGCACACGCATGAAACTGAGGCATGAACTACCTGCAAAAGGAAGCTCTGAATTGGTTTAGAAAGAAAAAGCAGGAGAATCAAAACAATATAGGGGTCACAGAAGACCAAGGGACAGTTTTAGGAAGAAAAGGGTGATAATGGCCAGTTCTAAATAAAGCAAGTATTGTAAGATAACATCAAAAATGCTTATGGGGGGCCCGGCGGGATGGCTCAGGGGTCTAAAGCGCTTGCTTGGCAAAGCTTGGGCGGCTTCAGGGACTGCGGTTCGATCCCCGGCACCACATGCTGTGCCAGCCCTGCCCTTGGGGTGGGCTGAGCCGGCCATAAAAATGAGTGAATAAACAAAGGTTCTGAAACAAGAAAAAAAAAATAAATAAATAAAAAAAACAATAAAAAATTCTTTAAAAAAAATGCTTATAGGATTTGGAAAGTTCCAGACCTACTTGGTTGAACATCACATATACCTAGCTAGCATCTAGCAGAAAGCCCAGAAGAACTTCTTGGCATCTTTAACATGCTAATTTATATTATGAATTTTCAAGAAGAGCTCCCAAACTTGATAAAAAAAAAAAAAAAAATCCTTGTTTCACATGAACAGGTATCTTACAGGCCTTTGAGTTCCTTGGGAAAAAGATGGGAAACAAAACATAAGGTGACAGCAGAGGTGGCAACACATATTCAATCCCTAGCACCTCTACAAAAGATAATTATATTAAAATTATGTAGATATATGCACCGAGCAAAATAGATGCTAAAAACATTGTGTTAAAAGTGTTTCCTTATTTAGGTGAAGGGTATTCTATCAGTCAAAAACAACATGAGGGAAAGGAGGTATTATCTGAACTAAGATCTCCAAAGTCCCATGGGAAGGACCTTAGCATTGCCAGGTATGTCTGAGGGAGACAGGGTGATGATAGCCATGAGTACACCTGCAGTAAATGGGGCATGATATCCAAGTCAGAATTTGGGATACATCCCTGCCTTATTTCAGCCTCCAATATCTACAGAGGACAAGTGGCAGACTCACATGGAGGTATTCAGGGATCACGAATTCACAAGTGCTACAGCTACATGGAGGTTTGGGGTTATATTACCTTTTCCTGATTTCCCATCAACTCTAGAAATGGGTCATCCTTTCCCACGAAGATTAAACAGTCACTCCAGAGCAAGATCTTTCCCAGCACAAAATCATCTCTGCCCTCTTGAGTCCTCCCAGGATTATCCTTTGCCTGCTAAGTCACGGACCTCTGAGTCTTCCTGACCTGGAATCTTTTAATCTCTCCTATCATTGCACACACTCAATAACAGTGTCTGGCATGGAAGGTCTTGGTCTCTGCCCATTCTGAGGCATTGACCTCCCAGCCTCCCTTTATGCATTACTGTATTTGTCTGTATTTCTTACTTCATCCTTTCACCATCACCCTCATACACAGCTGGGGATCTTATAGCCAGGCCCCCACAGGTGAGAGGGAGAGCAGAGGAGGGGAGCACTTTACAATAAATTTATCTACTAGGAATGCATGCTAATAAAAACAAAGCTACAAGGTGAGGCTAGAAATGCATCTGGAAAAAGGCCTTTCTGATGCTACTAAGACCTCTGCACTGAGCTACATCATTAGCTCCCCCTCCTTCCTCTTTCACTTTTTATTTTGAAAATGGACTTGGCTCAATCACTAAACTGCCCAGGCTGGGCACTACCTTGCAACCTTCCCCCCTTAGCTTCCCAGAGTGCTGGGATTCCAAAAGTGTACTATGATACCTAAGTTAGCAAAGGCCTGTTAGGGTCACTCTAAGACTTTTAAATTAAAGACTATAGGAAAATACCCTGATATTTAAAGCTACACGGCAACATCACATCATGGGATTGCTTTGCTAGATTAATGTTCATTGCCATGTGACAGGCTGAAAAAGGAGACAGGAAAGCCAGAAAACAGACTATAGCAACAAAACTAAGGTGAGAAAAAAACAACTTGAATCAAACAGCTGTAGTAGGAATAGAGAAAAGTAAGGTGATGTAATAATCATTAGGAGAAAGAACTAACAGGATTGAGTGGCTAACCACATGTGCACAGGGTAAGAATAGATAAAAGCTTAAGAGATGTCTCAGTTTCTGGTTTAGTTAACTGGGAGTGATGAAAACGGAAAGCATAAAAGATCAATTCAGTTTTAGACATACTGGCTGAATCTAAAAAGTAAATAAGGACTGGGAGTTTGACACTTGCCTAGCATGTATGGGGTCCTGGATTTGATCCCTAGCACTACAAAGAGAGGAGGAGGATTATACAACAAATAATAAAGCAGCCAGGAGCAACAGGCACACTGGCAATCCCTGGACAATGAAGGTTGAAGAAGGATCACAAGTGTAAGTCTCACCTGAGCAGCTTAGTAAGACTTTATCTCAAAAAATATAAGGGACTAGAGATGTGCCTCAGTGGTAGACTCTTCTGGGTTCATGTCCAGTACTATAAAAATCATAAAATCAGTACCTTTTTTTTTCATGGCCAGCTCAGCCTACCCTGGGGTGGGTGGGGCTCGTCTGGCATGTGATGCCAACGACTGAACCTCAGTCCCTGTGCTGTCCAGTGTGAAGCAAGTGCTTCACATTGCTGAGCTATCTGGTGGGCTTCCAAAAATCAGTATCTTAACTAGGCAAAATTATTCATAAGCATAAAAGCATTAAGACATGATAAACAATAAAAGCCAGGCCAGCGAGATGGTTCAGCGGTCTAAAGGGCCTGCTTAGGAAAGCTTAGGCAACCAGGGACTGTGGTCAATCCCTGGCACCACATGCTGCACCAGCCCCACCCCCAGGGCAGGTTGAGCTGGTCATTAAAATAATAATAATAAAATAAAAATAAAAGCCATGCTGGCCCTGTCCCAAGGGTGCACTGAGCTAGCAATTGAGACTTGGCATGGTGTATCGCTTCTCGGCCTTTTGGCTAAGATCATGTGTGGAGACTTGACATGGTGGCACACATCTATAATCCTAACACTTGGGAGGCTGAAAAAGGAGAATTACTACAAACCCAACCTATGTAGTGAGACTTGTTGACCCTGTACTAAATACATTTTAAAAAATAAAAAGAATAGATACCAATTTTAAAAATAATTTAGTAGAGGGGCCAGACAGACAGCTCAGCAGCATAAGCATCTGTGGGGCAAGTGAAAGGTCCATTCTTATTACAAAAAAAAAGCTAGAAAATGTTTTTGCCAGGCATGCTAATGTATGCCTATAATCCTAGCACTCAGGAGGCTGAGGCAGAAGGATCATTGAGAGACCAGTCTGGGCTACAGAGAGGTCCAAAGCCAGCCTCAAATGCACAGCAAGACCCTCTCTCAAAAAAAAATCTAGTAACATGGTATGCCATGGAAACATCAAACATTCAGAAAAACAAAGACAACAGCACCACTTGTAGTGGAAATAATGAAAAGTTAAATGTTCATCTTCGTATTTTGCATTCTATATTCTAATCATAATCTGAAAATCAGACACAACATGGAACCCTAAATTGTTTAAGGATATATATTTAAATTTTTTTTTTAATTTAGTATGGGGTCTATAGGGTCTCACTGCACAGACTGAACTTATAGTGATCCTCCCAAGCACTGGGATTACAGGTGTGCATCCCCACCACACCCAGTCTCAATGACTGTCTCAGTGCGCCCCGGTGGCACAGCCTACATGCATGCAGGGGATTAAACCCTGGTCACTGCACTCTGCCTAAGCAGGCACTTTAGTCCACTGAGGCTGGCCCTGCTTAAGGATAATTTTTTAACGATATGTAAAAATGCTTTATGACAATTTCAAATTTTGTTAAAAGTAGGATATAAAACTGTACATATAGAAAAATTTTGCCTGTAAAGAAGTTAACAGTGTTTTTCTGTTGGGTAGTAATTTTTAAGTGACGCAAGGTATTCTGTATTTTCCAAGTCTTTTTTTTTTTTTTTTTTTAAGGTTCCACTTGTACTTTATTTCTTCAATACATATTTTAAGGGATCCACAGCACTTTTACTTGGCATCAATTGTGATTTCATTTAGAAATAATTGAGCTGTATCTTATTAGCTGGCATGATTACTGATCTCTCCATTCCTTAGGGGTGACTCTGCCCACAGGGGAAAGGTTCCATTCTATTCCAATTTGTGTTGCTGTATAGGTCCATGCAGCTAGCTATACAGAATGTGGCTCCACCAACCAATATAGCGTTGCCGTATCTGTCATGGCAATCAGGTGTACGTTTCTGATGGTTCTGCCTTGCTACCATTTGTTGAATGCTGCGAACTGGAAAACGACCTCATGCGTTTTTGGCCAAGGGAAACATCGTGAAGTTGAAGTTGAAACTGTAGCTAGTGCAGCTGCAGGCTTGGTGCAAATTACTTCCAGATACCCTTGCAAAGCCCAAGTCTTCTAAAAAATATGCTTAGACTTTAAGGGGAAAATGTCTAAGAGAAAAACTATTAGGCTGGTCTATATAGTACAGTAATACTTATCCTTCATGAACCACTTTATTTTTATATCTGGATGGGGAGCTGAGGACATAGCTCAGAGACAGAACACCTGCCCCTGTGTTCCATACCCCATGCTGCAATAAAAGAGGCAGGAAAAAAAAAAAAAAAGACAAGTTGAAACAGGAATAAAGTGGCACAAGTGCCTGTCTGGCAAGCCCAAGGTCTTTAAGTTCAACACCTGGGACAAAACAAACAAAAAATATCCTACCAGGAATGAAGACATTTGCTCTAAAATACTGGTGATTTGGGAGCTAGAGAGAGCCTGGCGGTCCAAGCACCTGCCAGCAAGTACAAGGCCCTGGGTTCATTTGATCCTCGTCACTGCAGGTCACACCAACCCCACACCGAGCTGGCCACTGAAACTGGGCATGGTGCTGCACACCTGTAATCCCAGAGCTGGGGAGGCTGTGACAGTGAGACAAGAGGATCACTTTGAGTCCAAACTGCAGCTGTGTAGTGAGATCTCATGACAAATAAATCAATAAATAAATGATTAAAATTCTGGTAATTTTGGGGCTGGGGAGATAGCTCTGTGACACAAGTGCCTGCCTGGCAAATGCAAGGTCGTAAGTTCAAACCCTGGTCCCGCAAAAAGAAAAAAATTCTGGCAATTTTGAGGAGGCTGGGTGTAGTGGCACAGGCCTGGAATCCTAGGACTTGAAAGGCTGAAGCAGGATCACACCAAGTTCAAGGCCAGCCTGGACTACATACAAAGTGAACTCCAAAAGACTGAATAAATACTAGTATATTTTGAAAATGTATTACAGATTGAACATTCCTTATCTCAAATTCCAGAATCTGAAACTTTTTCTGCAATTTTCAGTTTAAAGATATTGTATCAGTAAAATCTAAGGAAACACTCCAAAATATCAAACATTTATGATCCTAAACATTTCAAGTATTCAACCTGCATATCCATATTCACCTTTTATTTTATTTTTTTATTTTTTTTTAAATTAATTTTTTTTTTTTTTCCTTGTTTCAGAACCTCTGTTTGTTTATTCACTCATTTTTATGGCCGGCTCAACCCACCCCGAGGGCAGGGCTGGTGCAGCATGTGGTGCCGGGGATCAAACCGGGGTCCCTGAAGCCACCCAAGCTTCCCCAAGCAGGCGCTTTAGACCACTGAGCCATCCCGCCGGGCCCTCACCTTTTATTTTAAATAAGTTAAAAAACAAACATCTATTTTCATGAATTCAAAATAGACAAACTATCCAAATACTTTATTGATTTGGAATGAACAATTTTTGGTAGGACTTCTGATGTAAGTACTGGACTTAACAAATTTAAAAATAATCTGAGATATAAAACAAAGGTCATGGGCTGGACAAAAACACCAGAAGAGCAAATACCTGACCAGTAAGTACAGTGCTTTTCAATGTCAAGACCATAAAGCTGACATTACTAAGAGGAAGCAGATGAAGATGTTTAAGAGAAATTCCAAGAAGAAAAAGTGAAAGATTCTGGAGACCAATGTGAATATAACACATAATTTTTGGTGGCCAAGATGCCACCTAAAATAATACTGTACCAAAGATCCATTTAGTGACATAATGGAGGCATTAGAGATGGTTCCACGGTTATTACCTTTGATTTAAACCTTGTAAATATGAAGTAATCTCCTTTAACTCTCACCTCCACCTCTCAGAAATCCAATCTCTAGATTCCCAAACCACATGTTCCATTGGTAACAAGCCAGTGTTATCAGCTAGGTTCTTGGCAGTCTTTTAACATCTATTTATTTATATTTTTTCACTGTTATACTAGAAAACCACTATGAAGTCATACTTAGCTATCTATTTGGCCTAAATTTACTTTATCTCATGATCCCTGAGGTAGGTCCTATTTTTATTGCTCCATAATCTACATCTCATGAGAACAGAAATGAATCACAAACAGTCCCTTAATATGGTTTGATTTTGGATTTTTCAATTCCAAGATGGTGTGATTCATATTCAACGCGGTATATATCAAGTTCTGAGTTCTAATCTTTTCCATGGATAGTATACTTTAATGATGGCCAGTGGTAGCAGGCTTCAGCTGACTGTCAGTCTACAACCACAAGGGTAAACACTATGACAGTGCACAAATTTCGTTAATTTACAATGTCCAGTAAGATGTTTTAAATATGCTTTCGAAATACAATGTTTCCCATTTATGGTATGTTTAACTGAGATACAACTTTACCCTTAATCAATAATCATATACAATCTCTTTTATTTATCACTGTAATATTCAGTATAGTCATTTTTATGGAGATATTATTAAAGTGGTATGTTCATAAAAATTGTAATTTTTAATTTTATTTTTCTAGTTTCTTTTTTACTTTTGAGATAGAGTCCTGTTCCTTATTGCAGGCTTGTCTTGAACTCACGTATGTAACCAAGGCTGGTCTCAAATTCACAGTGATCCTCTTGTCTCAGCTTCCCAAGTGCTAAGACTACAGACTTGCACCTTTATACTTTGATGTGCATTGTACACTCTGGATCAACCAAACATGGACTTACTATACAGACCTGACCTTTTTTGAGACAGGGTTTTGTTATGTAATTTAAGCTAGCCTTGAACTCACTATGTAGCCCAGGCCGGCCTCAGGGTAATCATTCTGCTTCAACTTCCCAGTATTACAGGCATATAATACCACACCTAGTTACAGACTAGATTAAAATAATAAAATATCCCTTAAAACTTTTTTTTTTTTGGTCTTTTTTGAGACAGGGTCTCCTTATGTAGTTCAGACTTGCCTTGAGCTCACTTTTGCTGCCCAGGCTGGTTTCGAACTCATATCAATCCTCCTGCCTCAGCCTCCCAGGTGCTGGGATTACAGGTGTGTGCCACCATGCCCAGCTCAAAACTTGTATTTTTATGTATCAGATAAAAAATAATGTTTTAAAAAAGTGGGTCCAATTCATTACCATGTGCCTCCTGATACAAGCACTCTTTATATATGTAGTTTTCTTTCTTTTTTTTTTTTTAATGAGCAGAATAGATTTATTGGGGGAAAGAAAGCTCCTATCCAAAACAGGGACGGGGGGGGGGGGTCCCAAGTGGGTGGTCCCCCAGTTTTCTTAATTATTTAAGGTTTTTCCTAATTTAAGAATTTTCTAATTAAGTAGAATATGGCAAATTCTATGTGAGCTTTTTCTGCAAGACAAATGGTAGGGAATCATTAAAAAGGATCATGAAAGATACACAAATACACAAAACAGGAAACTGACAGATTACAGAAAACTACATCTAACCCTAAAAGCAACATGATTCTTTTTTAAAATTATACTTTGATTTAATCTATCTATCTATCTACCTATCTATCTATCTATCTATCTATCTATCTATCTATCTATCTATCTGGTATAGGGTCTACATGGTCTCACTACCTATTTATCTATCTATCTATCTATCTATCTATCTATCTATCTATCTATCTATCTATCTGGTATAGGGTCTACATGGTCTCACTACCTATTTATTTGTATTGAGTGCACGGTCTACATGGTCTTGCTACCCAGATCAGACTCGTACTGATTCTCCTGTTTTCAGCCTCCCAAGCATTCAGTCCCAATCAATGCCTGGTCTTAGGGTCATTCTCCCCCTGCCCCCCACCCTGACCCTACCCCCTATCTGGTCTGGTATGGCACTCTGGGGATCAAATTCTGGTCCCTGAGCCTGACTAATCAGGCACTTTAGTATGCCAAGCTATCTGGCTGGCCCTTACATATGATTCTTGTATCTGGGACTTAAAAAATGACCAGTTATAAAAAATACAAAAATTGGGAAAATTTAAATGTCAAGTAAATATCGGATAACGCCAATATTCAGATCTTAAACAGCCCTTAACATGCTCACGATAGCATGCATGACTGCACCATGCCATCCAATGGGACAGTCAATCATGAACCACCAGTGGTTGAGGTCAGCAGAAAGATGTTAACAGCCCACATGTTAAAGACTGTCTCCAGTCCATGGCAACACAGGAACATATCCTATAGGGACACGTCTAAGATCTCTGTCCTAGTGGGAGGAATTCAGGTCACTGGGGACATGACCTTGGAGGGCTACTGGGAGCTGCTCATTAGAATGGCATGGTACCTTGACTGACTTGGGATCTGTCCAAGGATTTGTAGAGCACATTTCCATCTAGCTAAAACTCACCAGGTAAGAGAAACATGACCTGGATGTGGAGATGTTCCCTTGCTCTACTTGTCAGGTGAACTGAGTTTAACTGCACTCCACCTTTCCATCATGCTACTGCTGCTATACAGCCTACATCCCATGGACTGAATCCTTGAAACTATGAGCCAAATTAAGACTTTAATATTATGTTTGGTATAGCAGTGGGAAAGCTAGTCAAAACAGTAATTTTAAATTTCTTGACTGATATTTTTATCTGGTTATTTAAAATGTTGTCCCGGGGCTGGGAGATAGCTCAGTAGAATAAGCACTTGCCTGGCAAGCTCAAGGGCCGTAGTTCAATCCCCAGTTCCACCAAAAACTAAACTAAACTAAAATAAAACATAACACAACACAACAAAACAAAACATAAAATGTTGTTCCATAGAAGGTATACACTTCAGTATATAAAATTAGCATGATCCTTGCAACTAATAATTAAAATTCCTGCAAAACATACTGGCTAGGTTAGTGGTGTCACCTCAGTCTTCCAAGACTGCTCTTATTGGCCTGTGCCAACAAACCCAGATGAGAATGAAGATTTTTTTAAAAGAGTAATTGATTGATGGATGGATTGATTTGGCACAGGGTCTGTTTGTTAGCAGCTTGGAATCATAGTGATCCTCCTGTCTTGGCCTCCCAGCACTAAGATTACATGTGTCACCACACCCAGTTTCCTGTCACCAGGCCAGCACAGCATGGGGCTGGGGATCAAACCCAAGTCCTTATGCTTGCCAGGCTGGTGCTTAGACCACTGCACCATCACTCCAGCCAAAGGGTAAAGATTTGAAGGGGAAAAAAAAGAAAAAGAATAGCGGTTGAGAGTACAAAAGTTGAAAATTGATTGCATATGGGAGGGCAGGACAAGGCTAGCCTGCCTAAAGTAGTCAAACTACCTCAGTCTTGAGAAAACCATCTTGTCTGGTCAATTTCAGCTAGTAGCTGCCACAATCCTGTATCTCCATAATCTACATCTCATGAGAACAACAGAAATGAACTTTGCAAAGGTGTAAGTCAACTCTTACTGTTGTGTGCGTGTCATTTGCAAATTAGGCAAACAGAACATCACCGACCTAGCTCTTGTCTGTTTTTTTTCCTTGGTTCTCCCCAGGGTACACCTAGAGACCAAATAATTCTGATGCACGTGCCATGTGTAGCCCCAGCTGTTGGGAGGCAAGAGGCAAGAGGATCACTTAAGCCTGAGTTTCAAACATACCCCGACTAAACAGTGAGTTCAAGACCAGTCTTCTACAACAAAACCCTATCTCCTAAAAAATAAAATTTAGCCAGAAATGATGACTCATGCCTGTAATCCCAGCACTCAGGGAAGATGAGGCAGAAGGATCATTCCAAGTTCCCGACCAACCTAGACTACACAGTGAGCTCAAGGCCTGCCTGAGCTACATGAGATCCTATCTCAGAGACCAAAAAACAAAGCAAAACAAAATCCATGCAGCTAGGAATGTTTTGAAATCACAACAGATCCTGCAGAAATCCAGATCATCAATACCTATTTTGACAACCTGTATTCTAATAAGATGGAAAACAAGAAATGGAGAGATTCTTAGATATGTATGAATTACCAAAGCTGGTCAAGAACACAAAAAATTCAAAATAGGGGCCCAGCAGGATGGCTCAGTGGTCTAAAGTGCCTGCAGGCGGCTGCACGGACTGCGGTTCAATCCCTGGAACCACATGCTGTGCCAGCCCTGACCTCAGGGCAGGCTGAGCTGGCCATAAAAATAAATAAAACAAACAAAAGTTCTGAAACAAGAAAAATAAGTAATAAATAAATAAATAAATAGAATTTTTTAAAAAATTCAAAATAACCCAGCATTAGTCAATGACACTGAAAACTTACAAAGAAAAGCTTAGGCCCTGACCAATTCACTGCTGAATTCTACAATTACAGAAGACCTAATGCTGCTACTTCTCAATTTTTAAATGAAATTCATAGGAAAACAATACTCCCAAGTACATTCCGGAAAGAAAATATTACCCTAAGGCCCAAACCAGACAAGGATATAAATAAAAAGGAAAGCTACAGGCCAATCTCCCTAATTTGAGAGACAAAAATCCTCAATAGGACAATTGGCGAACAGAAAGCAAATTATAAAAATTATATACCATAAACAAGTAGGATATATCCCAGAGATTCAGGGATAGTTCAACATACACAAATTAATACACACAATACACCATATTAACAGAGCCAAAGACAAAAACCACATGATCACCTCAACAGATGCAGAAAAAGCATATGTCAAAGTCAATTCACAATAAAAATTCTATAGAAAATGGAAATAGATGGTCTTGATCTCTATTTGATAAGTTATCTATGACAAGCCAATAGCCAACATCATACTAGAAGGACAAAAACTGAAAACTTTTACTCTATAAAATCAGGAATAAGAGAAGGATGTTGACTATTTGGCATAGTTCCGAAAAATTAACCAAAGCAATCAGACAAGAAAAAGAAAGAAGGGGCTGGGAGATAGCTTCACTGCACAAGTGCCTGCCTGGCAAATGCAAGGTCATGAGTTCCAACCCCAGTCCTGCAAAAAAAAAAGAAAAAGAAAGAAGCTGGGCATGGTGATACATACCTATAAACCCAGCACTGGGAGGCTGAGACAGGACCATCACCCCAAATCCAAGACCAGTCTGAGCTGTAAAGCAAGACTTTGTCTCAAAAGACTTAAAAAAAAAAAAAAAAAAAGTGAGGGAGAGAAAAAAAGAATACAGCAAGGAAACAAAGAAGTTAAATTATCACTATTTGAGGATTACAAGAAACTACACAGAAAACCACAAAAACTCAATCAAAAGACCTCTACATTTAATCAAATTCACCAGCATAGCTGGATACTAAATCAATACTCAAAAATCATAGCGTTCCTGTACACAAATTCACTGACATAGTAGGGAACACCTTTCACAATATCAAAAATAGAAAAAAGAAATATCTAGCAATCAATCAAACAAAAGGAATATTTTCCTCTGCAAAATATAGTACCATAAAAAGACAAGTCAAAAAGAATGTCAGAAAACAAAAGCCTAGCCCTTGTTCGTGGGTAGAACAGATCAATATAGTGAAAGGGCCATACTTCCAAAATTGCTATACAGATTTAATGCAATCCCAATCAAAATACCTATAGCATATCTAACACAATTACAGAAAACAATCCTAAAATTCATCTGGAACCCAAAGAGACCTAAAATAGCAAAAGCAATTCTGGGCAACGAAGGCCAACTTGAAATTACACTATAAAGTTACAGGAATAAGAACAGTGTGGTACTTGGGGCCAGAGCAGACCAGATCAATGAAACATATTAGAAGATGCAGACACAACTCCAATCATAATCAGCCACCCTATCTTTGACAAAAGAGACAAATACCTTTATTGAAAGACAAAGTCTCTTTTAATAAATGGTGCTGGGAAAACTGGCTTTCCACATGCTAAAGAGTAAATCTAGACCCGTATGTTTCACCATGCACTAAAGTAAAACAAAAACAGATCAAAGATCTAAATATTAAAACAGATCTGCTGGAAGATAGAATAGAAACTCTAGAAGACATTGGTGTAGGCAGACTGCAAACAAAACACTGACCATATAGAAAATAGCACAACTGGGATCTCATTAAAAAGCTCAGCAAAAGAAACAACCAACAGGGAAAAGACAGCTCATAGAGTGGGAAAAATTCTTTGCCATTGAAAAAAAAAAGACCATCCCAAATTTAAAGATCCAATATAAAACTCAGCATCTAAGTTTCATCTCCACCCCCCACCCCCACATGCCATGCTGGCCCCACCCCCAGGGCAGCTGAGACAATGATTGAGACTGGACATGGTGGCATGTGCCTACAATGCAGCCCTTGGGAGGCTAAAAACAGGAGAATCACTGGGATTTTGATCTGTGTAGTGAAACCCTGTTCCAAATACATTAAAACAACAACAAAAACTGTACATATGAAATGAATATAGCCACTTCTCATGCAGAGGTAGAAACAGCAAACAAATATTTGAAAAGCCTTATACCACTCATCATTTGAAGGACACAAAATGATGCTGAGATCCCATCTCCAGAAAGAATAGCTATCATCAACAAATCAACCAATAACAAATGCTGGAGGGGCTGTGGGGAAAAAGGAACCCTTCTCCACTGCTAGTGGGCATGCAGACTGGTGCAATCACTGTGGAAATTTCCTCAAAAAGCTAAACTTAGAGGTTTAATTTCACCCAGTTATTTCCTCCTTTTGGTATCTTCCCAAAACTACTAAGCATCATCCTATGGTAATATATGCATACACATATTTATAGAGGCATAGTTTGTAATACCTAAATTCTGGATATAGACCAAATGTTCATCAGCCAATGAATGAAGATGCAGGTTTTCTTATATAGTGGAGCAATACTTGGCCATAAAGGATAAACAAGACATTCCTATGTAAATGGATTCACCCTGAGACCATATTCTTTTCTTATTTATTTGGTCTCAAATAAATACAAAGAGGTCTCACTACGCAGCTCAAACTCCTAGTAGTCCTCCTGTTTTCAGCCTCCCCTGCAATAGGACTGCAGGTGGATGTGACCACACCCAAAATCTGTGGCAAGCTTAGCTAGCCCCGAGAGAGAGGTTTGCACAGCATACGGTACCTGGCTGTCCCTGCTCTGGCATAAGCTTGCCAAAGCAGGCACTTTAGTCCACTGAGCTATCTTGCCAGCCCTAAGACCATGCTCTTAAAATGAAATAAATCAGAAACATATGCTCAGATATCACATGGTTTCTCTGATATGAAAATCAAAAAATACAAATAAAGACCCTAGTGTGTAGCACCAGATATTGAGAAATAGAAGAAAATGTTTAAATGAGAAGAGAAACAAGAGTAGGGAGGGGGAAAAAAAATAGAAGAAAATAATGGAAACAAAGCTTTGTAAATAAGATGGGAGGGGATGACCCTAGGGGAGGGAAGCAGGGAAAAGCATCACCAAGATAGGACCGCAGGCACAAACTCCCTAGGGTATTATCCTATGTATTCCTAAAATGTACCAATAAAAACAAAGGAAAAGAAACATCACTAGTTCAAAAATGAAAATGCCACCACTGCTTAGAACAGAACCTCTAATTCACTCAACATATATACTGCTAAGTGACAAAATATTATCTATCACTCCTTGTTTTAAAAACTCTTTAGGGCCCGGCGGGATGGCTCAGTGGTCTAAAGCGCCTGCTTGGGAAAGCTTGGGCGGCTTCAGGGACTGCGGTTCGATCCCCGGCACCACATGCTGCGCCAGCCCTGCCCTCGGGGCGGGCTGAGCCAGCCACAAAAATGAGTGAATAAACAAATAAAGGTTCTGAAACAAGAAAAAAAAAAAAAAAAAAACTCTTTACTTAAGTGAAAGTATTTTGGGCCAGCAAGATTGCTCAGTGAACCTGGGTTCTCCCCTGGTGGTGTGCTGGCCTCACCCCTGGGGCTCACTGGGTGTGGTGGCATATGCCTGTAATCCCAGCACTTGGAAAGCTGAAAACAAGATCATTACGAGTCTGATCTGTGTAGTGAGACCCTGTAATAAATACATTAAAAATATATATGTATATATTAAGTGAAAGCATTTACATGGTTAAATTCCTAAGGTTTTATGAATTGAAAAAGTCAGCTCATGATTAGCTACACAGATGAAAACAAAACTTCTATATATGGATATTTGACATGCAAATTCAAGTGTCATGCACTTGCATGAACAAGTGACTTCACTGTGGAACTTACTCTGGTTACCTGTGCTGTTTTCAAATCGAACAACTGCTCTTTTGGGAGCATGGGCTCTTGGGAATCTCACAAGCAAACTGTAGACATCAAAGAAATTTTGCAAACTTCAGAGTAAAAAGACCCCTCAGGTTAAGAACTGGTATACAATCACAAATTTTAATTTACTTTAGTTGTGCACTAGAAAAATGGACTGAAATACAATTTCATAGAAAAAAAATAGTAACAAGGGACTAGAGTAAAGTGGAAGAATCCCTGAGTTAGATCTTTAGCATGGGGGAAAAAAGGATTTATGATTAACCTGGTTTGTACAAAAGGGTTCACTTCTCCACCTGGTAAAAACTATAAATCTGCTCTACGTATTTGACAAATTGTAAATAATTTACTATTTATTTTGTTTATAAACATTAAAATTGGCTAACTCAGCTTACACAGATGTCATCAGAAGGACAAAACATATTTTTTTTAAACAGCAGCAGAGAAACATTTTTTTAAAGGGATCAAGTTAGTACCATTGAAATTTGTGAAATACTGTTTGTCAAACACTGATTACAGAGCCTCAACAGTTGCCTTGAATAAATCAGTCCACTGAAACATTTTAAAGCTCTGTAAAGATAACTTCTGACAGTAATAGTTTAAATTTAAATGATACAAAAGTGAGTTAGAAATACACACACAGCAACACATCAAGTGGCAGTTGTTTCTTGCTTTTTAAAAAAGCATTCAGCCAAGTTAGTGACAAACACTTGTAATCAGCAAAGCTAGACGACTCAGTTCAAGACCAGCCTGTGCTACACAGTGAGTTGAGAGCCAGTCTGGACTTCATAGAGACCTCATCTCAAAAAGACCAAAAAAAAAAAAAAAAAAAAAAAAAAAAAAACCACTGTCTCAAAAATCAATCAATCCCTCAAAAAATCATAATGGTAGTCTTACCTATAGTGAACAGCAGAAAAGCAAAAGCTACTTTCAAATCATACCCTTTACTATAATGGTTGTATGTTTTTCACTTGTAGTTAGATAAAAATATACTGCACAACATAAAACAAATTCTTCTTTTTTTTTTTTAAGATGTTTTTTTTCTCTTAAATCTTATTTATTTGTTTGTGTTATGGCTGGCTCAGCCCACCCCTGGGATAGGGGTGTGTAGCATGTGGTGCCAGGGATCGAGGAGCAGTTGCAGCACTTGCCTTAAGTTTCCTTCACAGGCGCTTTAGACCACTGAGTCATCTTGCTGGCCCACAAATTCTGACATTTATTAAAAATGTATCTAGGGCTGGCGAGATGGTTCAACAGTCTAAGGTGCCTGCCTAGGAACGTTTAGGCAAGAGCAGGGGCCACAGCTCAATCCCTGGCACCACATGCTGTGCCAGCCCCACCCCCAGGGCAGGCTGAGCTGGCCATAACACACAAAAAAAATGAGGTTTAAGAAAAATGAAATAAAATTAAATTTAAAAAATGTATCTACCAATTATATACAGGAATAAAATTGTAAAAATTTTCATCTAGGTATAGGCTAGCACAAAAATAAGAGTTATCACTTTAAATTTATGTACTAGGTAGTAGGCCTTGTGGGATTCAAAAGTGAAAAACAAAAACAGCCCGGGTGGTGGCAATTCAGGTCTGCAATCCCAGCACCTAGCAGGCTGAGCCAGTTCCAAATTTGAGACTAGCCTGGGCTACAAAATGAGCTCAAGACTAGCAAGACCCTGTCTCAAAAATAAAGATCCTATTCTGTTATAATGCTTAGAATGGAAAGAAAAATATTTAAAATACAGTGAGAGCAATGATCATATTGTAACCCACTGCATCAAGATGTCATAGTATTCTACACATTTATTTCATTTCTTAAAATATATTAGTGTAAAAAATCATTTCACTGTCTCTAGCCAGGATACAAATTTACAACCTTAATAGATGAAATGATAAAATATTTTTTAAGAACTTCTTCTGAAAATTACAAGATTTGGAATTTCAGACAGAACAAATTAGCATTACAAAAAGAGGTAATAAAACCAGAGACTCAAGGAAGGTGTGCTTCTTGATAGTTCCACTATCTTTCATGGCCTGTTAAGATTTTACAGGATAACTTAAAAAATTTCACATTGTCTACAGCTGACAAAAGGCAAAAGTATTTTTCTCTTACTAATCTGTTCAAAGGAATATGACTTCTCAACTCACTTCAGCAAGTAATATTTTCATCAACCAAGTCCAGTAAAAAGCTTCTGAGAAATTACTTTTTCAACAAATGTCACTGCTATGAGAACTAATAAACTTGACAGCTAAGAATAGACTACGATATCGTACCATATGTCCCAAGCTTTTTAAATTTTGGCATCCTTATACTAGGCCATGTTCTGAAATATTCAAAGTTATTTATTTCAGCCGAATTCTATACACCCTCAGAGGCGGCCTACCGACAAACGTATCACTCACTGTGCTAGCAGTGGATCCTGGCTCCACTAAAAACCAAAGAGAAATGGAATGAAAGGAACCACATCGACACATTGGTCAGGAAACATACGTGTTCTCATTTGATCTCGGAACATGATGTGAAAGAAGAAAAAAAAAGATCAGCGAGTGCAGCAACGGCAAATCTCAGCATAAAAAAGTACAGGTGAGTTCTTTTTTCAATTAAAAACCGTCTGTCCCCTGCTGGTAAGCTGCAGTACAGGGCAGAAAGTTTCCCGTGAATAACAAATACTGTACAACCCTGGGTTTTCTCGTCTTCCATCTGTCTTCCTCCCAAGGCGCTGCCCCGAAGTCCTAGGCCAAATGAACTCTACGTAGCTTTTTAAAGCCACAACCAGCCGAAGACTTCGCCGGGAAGCAGCCTGCCCAAACGCAGGCCCGGCTTCCGTCGGGTACCGGCGAGGAGGCTGCCTGGGCAGCAGCGTGCGGCAGCCTGGGACGGAACCGGCGACCCAGACCGGGCCGTGGCGCACGTGGGCTCGAGGCCACAGAGGCGACCCGCGCGGGGACGGCAGGGACAGCGGGGACGGTGCGGCGGCCTCGCCGAGGGGCGGCCCCTAGGCCGCAGGCCGGCACGAGGAGCGTAACCCTCGCCGCGGCGGCGCCGGCGTCGCGGCTGCGACACCGGCCCGCGGATGTGCAGGAACGGCGGAGTGCGGAAGCGCCGGGGCAGAAAGAGCAGGGACAGGGTCCCGGGGCAGCTCGACAGCGCAGAGTCCAGCTTACCGTGCCCCCGTCCTTAATGATGATCTTCTTGGCCAACATGATACTGCGGTTCGCGGCCCGTTTCTTCTTCTTCCCCTGGGTCATTTTACCATCCTCGACTCCGGGCGCCGCTGCAGCCACTCCCGGGGCGGCGGGCCCCAGCGGCGAGTGCCGTGCCGCCACTACTGCAGGGCCGAGCCGCTCGGGGCGCCCGCCGCCATCTTGAGGGCCCGGCCTGCCTCGGGCGGCGCGTCACATCGCGCGATCACCGACTAGCGCGCCCGCCCCGCCCCGCGACGTCACCCGCCCCGCCCCCCTCGACTCTAGGGCCGCCCTGCGCAGTGGGCAGCTTTGCGCTGCGCTTCGCAGATGAAGCAATTTTGACTTTCAGAAAGTTGTTACCTGCCTGAGGCTGACAGTTACAACTAAAACTGTAGCCAGGAGCCCTAAACTATTAACACAACCTTCAAGTGTGTTCTGACAAAGACGGAAGTGATGGCAATCGCAAAAGAAAAACTTTTCCAATAGTAACCTAAGAGGTATAAGGTGGGCTGTGTTTGTTTTATGGTACTGGAGATCGAACCATGGCTTTCCCAACTCAGCTGTTTTTTCAGCTCTTTAATTTTTTTTTCTTTAGCTCTTTTAAATTTTGAGACAGGATTTCAGTAGATTGCCCAAGAATGGCTCGAAGTTGAGATCTTCCCGACTTAGCCTCCCAGAGCGCTGGGATTTTATAGGTACATACATTTTTATTTTCTTGCCAATAATTGGCACTTTGTGGCCGCTTCTTACGATAATATTTAAAAGTCAGTTTGGGTGTGGGAAATTACTGGAAAGGCTACTTGACACAATGGAATGTGAACTATATTGGCTCACCAGGCTGAAACAGGAGGAAGATGGCAAGTTCCAGTGAGCCCAACAATTTAGCAAGACTATGACTCAAAGGGAAAAAAGTGGCTGCGGATGTACAAAGGCCCTGGTTTTAATCTCCTATAATGAAAAAAACAAACGACAACAACAACAACAACAAAAAACCCTTCATACAACTACTGGGTCAGCTTCCTATATAGTTTAAGGACACTATGCTAGCTCACCGACTGCAAAGGTGACAGCATTAACTTCAGAGGCCAGGTTGTGGCAGATGATATGCCCGGAGGACAGGCACACAGCTGCAGCCCTGGACTAGCCTAGCAGAACAGAGGTGGAGCCGGCATGGAAGCTCACAACAAGCACAGGGTATCCTGACGGCTTCCTACACTTGCCTACACCCAAGTTCCTGTCAGGAACTGTGTGACAAAAGTATTGCTCTTTGGTCACCTAACTTGAGGGCCATTTGTTACCTGACTATACCAAATAAATAAGTATGCAAAGAAAAAGAGAAAGGAAAAGCTTATGTGATTTTTTTGTACTGCTCTTGCAACTTTTCTGTAAGTTTGAAACTATTTCAAAATGAAATGTTTTAAGATAGCTGTTGTGCCAGTCCAGCCCAGTCCCCAGGGCACGGTGAGATGAGGATTGAGACTGTGTGGCATGCACCTGTAATCCCAGTGCTTGGGAGGCTGATAGTAGGATCACTAGGAGTCTGATCTGTGCAGTGAGACCCTGTACTAAATAAATAAATAAATGAATGAATGAATGAAATGTGAATTTTTGTTCACTCTTCTCCATGTTGACTATAAATGAAAAATAAACCATCTTCCATAGAAGGAAAAACAAAGGCATGTTAGTCTAATAAATACAACCTGTTATATTTTCTTTTCTTTTTTTGGCCAGGTGTGGCAGAACTGGCACGGCATTTTGTGCTGGAGATTGAACCATGGTCCCTGAGCCTGCCTAAGCTTGTCTTAGTAGGTGCTTTAGACTACTGACCCATTCAAGGGCCTAACCTGTTATATTTCACAACTAATAAATAAACCACCCATACTTAATTTTTAAAAATATTCTCATATGAAAGCACTTTTTTTTTTTTTTTTTGTCTTCTTGAGACTGTCTCGCTATGCAGTTCAGGCTGGCTTTCAGCTCACTTTTATTGCTCAGGCTGGTCTCAAACATGAAAGCCCTTTAGATGAACTCCAATTTCAAGCTTTTTCAGACAGTAATATGAAATAGGTTTTATATAGCTAAATCCTCAGGAACCTGTCCTGGATGAAGAGAGATAGTAAGGTAATTTATTGTGTGGCTACTCTGACTTTTCATAGTCCTTTAAATCATACTTTACCTAACTGTACCAGTCTTTTGGAAATGAGTAGACACCTACCTGCATGTAGGTTTCATTCTGGGGGTGGGTATCACAGTTTTTTTAAAGAACAGGACAACTCTTAAGGGCTAGGAGTGTAGTTTAGCTTTAGAGAGCTGGCCTAGCATGCAGGCTCTAGGTCCAAGCCCACGACTCATCCCCACCACCCCCCCACACACACAAAGGAAATATAATTTCAGGTCAGTCCTATTCTAACACCTATTCCTTATATTCTTGGGTTTTATATGTGATTTGGGGTGTGAATATTCACAAAAAAGATTTATGTCAAGAGGGCAACAGGTCAAAGTTACTAGGTTCTAGTCAGTATAAACTAGCATTGGCTAACAAACGCACTGGCTAACATGCAAAAAAAAAATGGAACATAAAAAATAAAATTATTTGTAAGAGTACTGAGATTAATAGGACAGAGTCTGGTTTGGAAACAGGCAGAAACAAAGGCAAAACAGTTTGTGACGCAACAAGGGAGAGGGATTACTGGGTGAGAAGGGCAAGTGGCTACACTACAGATTCCGAAAGAAATGAGACTGAATCACAGAACCTAAAACCTGTCTCCAGCCCCCAAGTGTGCCACTGATTGATAACTGCAGTATTGGAGATTAAACCAATATCATCACATGGAACTGTATCACCCAATCAGCTTTTTCTTTCTTAAAGATGGTCTCATTAATTGCCCAGGCAGGACTCAAACTTGCAATCTTTCTGGCTCAGCCTTCCAAAATGTTAAGATTATAAAGTGTACCACTATACCTGGATAATACCACTTATGAAAGAAAATGCTGTCAGGCATAGGGGCACATGCCTATAATCCCAGCATTTGGGAGGCTGAGGTAGTTGAGGCCATCTCGGGCTACCTAAAGGAGCACAAGCCTGGCCTGAACTACATAGTAAAACTGTGTCAAAAAGAAAAAGAAAAAAGCACTTTACAGTGATAACCAGTGTTCCTTCTCTCTCCTCTCCTGTCCTCTCCCCTCCCCTCCTCTCCCCTCCCCTCCCCTCTCCTCTCTCTCTCTCCATCCCTCTCTCTCTCTCTCTCCTTTTTTGAGACAGGATCTTACAATGTAGTTTGGGCTGGCCTTGTCCTCACTTTTGTAGCCCCTGGGCTGGTCTCATAGATATCACAGAGATCCTTCTGGCTCAAACTCCCAAGTGCTGGGATTACAGGCGTGCGCCACTATGTCCCATTTCAGGGCCACAGGTGGGTGCCCGCATCCCAGGTGGAGACTGCATGTAGAGACAGGGATTGAACTTGGCTCCTTGAGCTTACTAGGTAGGTGTTTATGATTCTGAGCTATCTTTCCAACCCCAACAGGTTCCTTTTTAACAACGAAACTGAGTAAATGATTTACATTCTTTCTGTCTGACCTACTAACTGACGTATTATTGGGGATACAGGAAAATTCTACAATATATTATGAACAGAAAAGCCAAAAAGCTTTATAGGGCTACTATAAAAATGAAGAATCAAAGCTTTCAGTCTGTAGAAACTAAACACAGAGGTACATGTCTGTAAGGGGAGTTACTGGGAAGGCTGAGGTGGGATGAGGACCTCTGGACATCAAGGGTTCAAGAATACCCTGGACCACATAGAAACCCTAAAAACTGTGGCAATAACAAAATTTTGCTGGGGAGCATAGCTCAGTGAAACACCATGTATCTACAAAAATAGTCTCAATCAATAAGAAGTACTACTCTCTAGAAAATAAGAAACAGAAACAGAAAATAAACAGAAAAAACTACATACAATGTTCTAATATGAATTAGACATTAAACAGCTTTAGATTTGAAAGAACAAATAAAAAATTTAAAACTCAATAGATGATGCCTGCTCAATGTACTAAAACATTTTTTAAAATGACAATTATAGGTTACCCAAGAAAATATACAAATGAAGACAAAGAAAGAAAGAAGATGAATACAACAACTATGAGAACAAAATGAAAAAAGATTTTAGAATCTTGGTGTGAAAATTTTATATAAAAAAATTATGTAGGGGGCTGGGGAGATAGCCCACAGTCTAAGCCCACCTGCCTCGCAAGCGCAAGGACCTAGGTTAGAAACCCAGTACTACATGCCATGTCAGTCCCAAATTCTGGGCACACCAAACTGGCCACTGAAACCAGCCTGGTAGCACATACCTATAATCCCAGCCTTGGGGAGCTGAGATAGGAGGATCACTATAAGTATGAACTGCTGTGTAGCAAGACCCTGTACAAATAAATAAAAATGATTTAAAAAAATTTTTAAATTATCTAGGCATCTAGGCAAATACCAACAAACAGCCCCTGAACAAAATTAACAGTTTCTAAAAAGGAAGTAAACTACCCAGTGCCAGACTTCCTCATGATAACACCAACCAACGCAACAATGGAGCAACATTTTCAAAACCCTTTGAGAAAAGGAAGTTTTAGCCTAGGATTTTGTGTGTAGAAAGAAAGCTATACTTCAAGTACCAAATCTCTAGCGTTAATTTTGCATGTGCTACAACTTAGAGAACTGTGTTCTTCCAAGCCCTTATTGAGTTCCCTCATAGAACTTTATTTGGCCAAGAGTTGACCGGAAAAACCTGAGGTAAAGGACTGAGATAGGGTGACTGAAGCTAACTAGGAAGGAGGAACCACACACACACAATTCCCAGAATCCTCATGTGACCTTTTTGCTAGAACTTGAGTAGGTTTTTGGTAGGATGACAAGACAAGAGCCAGTGTGGGAAAGACAAAGAAAATAGATGCCATTAAGCGCTATCAAGCTTCATCACAACAGCCACCTCCACTGTGGGGTGTATTTTCTCCACTTTTTGCTCAGCCCAAATTCATTCTGCAGAGCCTGTTTTTCCCCTTACACTTCTGTTTATTCACTGTTTCCTTTCCTTTTATTTACTTATTTTGGAGCAAAGTCTCCCTATGTAATTCAAGCTGGCCTTAAACTCATTATGTAGCCCAGCCTAGCTTTGAAGTGATGCAGATCAACTTGCCTCAGCCTCCAGAATACTGGGACTACAGGCCTGTGCCACCACACCCACCTGTTTTTTTCACTTTAAAAAAAACCCCTATTATTATTACTATTATTATTATTATTATTATTATTATTAGTAGTAGTAGTAGTAGTAGTAGTATGTCTTTTTGAGACAGGGTCTCGCTATGCAGTTCAGGCTGGCCTTGAGCTCACTTTTATAGCCCAGGCTGGTCTTGAACTTGCACTGATCCTCCTGCCTCAGCCTCCCAAGTGCTGGGATTATAGGTGTGTGCCACCAGGCCTGGCTGTTTTTTCACTTTAATAAATGTGAAACTTTGCCACCATTTAGGCTTGTTTTGTTCAATTCTTTGTCTAGAACAGAAAGGACCTAGGAGACCTCCAGCACCTCAGAATCTACTAACAATGCTGGCAAAGAAAATTTTTAACATAGAAACCATTTTATTTTATTTATTTTTTGTGTATTTAGTAAAGGGTCTCACTATGCAGGGAAACCATTTTACAATAGTGGAGGGACTAGAGTGGGGAAAGTGTATTTATACATTCTAATAAAGTAGAAATAAGATAACTAAAAAATCAGAGGATAGAAAGCAAAAAGTTTCATTCACTTAATTAAAATCAAACATCACTAAAAGCAGAAAACTACAAGACTAAAGTACAAGCCCATCGAAATAAACACCAGAAGTAACATACAAGAATACACTCTTAAGAGGTATGAAAAACACAGAAAATACAGCAGCATATGATGTTTACTTTTCAAAAAGAAGCAAGGTTAAACAAGCGCAGGGACTGGGGTTCAATCCTGGCACCACATGCTGCACTGGCCCTGCCACCAGGCATGCTGAGACCAGACATGGTGGCACATGTCTATAATCCCAGCACTGGGGAGGCTGAAAACAGGAGGATCACTATGCCTCAAGCTGAGTAGTAGTGAGACCCTGTACCAAATACCTTAAAAAGAAAAAAAAAAAAAAAAAAAGCAAGAAAGGACAAACTGAAAACTAATGAAAGTGGTTCTCTCCCCATGGTGGTTAGGAATAGAGTAGTAGACAGTAGAGCAGACCTGTTTTTTTCTGAGTATACTATTCAAATAATTGTAACTTTTGCACCATGTAACACATGACTCCCACTTTCAAAAGCAGAATAAAAATTTTAAGGTAATGCCAAAACTGAATGCTAAGAAAAAATACTGAACCTTTTAATGCACTAATAACCAGAAAAGGGACTGCCATTGAACACAACCTCTGACTACACATATTGGTTGTTTTTTTGCTGTCCTTTTGAGAGAAAGCCTCCCTATGCAGTTCAGGCTAGCTTTGAGCTCAGTTTGTAACCTAGCCTGGTCTCAAACTTGAAATGATCCTCCTGCTTCAGCATTCGGAGCACTGGATTACAGGTGTAATTACCACCTTAACGGGCTGAGAATATACCTCTTTTTTAGGCTATATTCTAAAGACAAACAAATAAATGTGTAATGAAAGGAATGCTTAATTTTTTTGTCTTTTTGAGACAAAATACTTTAAAAAAAACTATTATTATTATTGTGTCTTTTTGGGACAGGGTCTCGCTATGCAGTTCAGGCTGGCCTTGAGCTCACTTTTGTAGCCCAGGCTGGTCTTGAACTTGCACTGATCCTCCTGCCTCAGCCTCCCAAGTGCTGGGATTACTGGTGTGTGCCACCACACCTGGCCCTGCTTAAATTTTACTTACATTACTAGTTATATATATTTATATGAAATACTATATTTAATATAGTATTTATATATTATGCTATAGATGAATAATGCTACATATATTATGCTATGTATCTAAATAATACTATATAAACAATGATATATATATATACATATATATATATATATATATAAGCAAATATAGTGTTATATATTGGGAGCAAGATTTTTCACTCTAAGAGGACAAGCAAAATACAAAATAAAAACTTGTGACATTAGATTTTTTTTTTTTTAAAGAATTTTTTTTAATTTTATTTATTTATTTTTCTTGTTTCAGAACCTTTGTTTGTTTATTCACTCATTTTTATGGCCGGCTCAGCCTGCCCCGAGAGCAGGGCTGGCGCAGCATGTGGAGCCGGGGATCGAACCGCGGTCCCTGAAGCTGCCCAAGCTTTCCCAAGCAGGCGCTTTAGACCACTGAGCCATCCCGCCGAGCCCCATGACAT
>PVJA010013087.1:0-21031 GCA_004027025.1 Myocastor coypus
GATTGCTTAGAGACTTAAGCACCTTCCTGACAGGTGCCCTGATACCAAAAAAAAAAAAACCCAAAATGTAGTTCTGTGGTAGAGCACCTTGTGTTTGATCCCCAGTATCACACACACACACACACACACACACACACACAATGTTAATTTTATACCATGGAAGATTTAAATGTTCACAACATGAAAACCCAAAATGATAGACTTCTTATGGTCTATTTATAAATTTATTGAAGTTTTCTTCAGCAGGAAGTGTTGTGAATTGTTGGCTTCTCTTTGTAATGTTTTTAAAATTAAATGATTTTCTAAAAAAATTGTATGCATTTGTAATACAAACTGACGACATTCATTTCACATGGTGATCATTTTTCACTCCTTTTCACTTTTCCTTCCCCCTCCTTCCCAAGATTTCCTAAACTGTTTTCGTAATCCCAAATAATCCATAACATAGCTTTAATATATATATTTTTTTTCTCAGTGTAATATTTAATAACTGCCATCCTTCAGATGAACTGGTGTGAACTGTCAGGCAATAAATGGAAGAACTAACACTTACAATCTTTATCCTTGCCTTTGCCACATTAAATTTCTACCAGATTTGATGGAACCTGCCTCCAATTCACTCATGTGGCGCAGGTCAGCATCTCAGACAAGCATCCTGAGAACGGGTTAGCTCCTCTGCAATTCCTGTCACCATGGAGATACAGATGTCTGCCTAAGATAGCATTATGCTAACATAGGGATCTAATTCTCACCTGGATGAAAGGGTGTGAAAACAATATGGCACAATGTTTTTTTATTAACAAATTATTAAAAGGGCTACTGTTGTAGTTACTTTTCTCTCCTTGCAGAGACAAAGTAACGGACATCCAAAACTCCACAAGGAAAGGTTTGCTTAGCCAGTGGTTTGTGGAGGTTTCAGTAATCAGCTGGCTCCAAGGCAAGGTGATATGGCACAGGGGCAATGCTTAACATTTGCAGAAGAAAGCAAAGGCAACAAGAGCAGAAAGGGGAGAGCAAGCCTCTTTTTCTTCCTTGCATTGTGTTCACACTACCTGTGCACTCAGCTACCAACGTTTCCCAAGTGAGGACCCTGGCCTCCCACTGAGGCACCTAGGTAAGCATCAGAACTTCTCTTGTTTCTCACGTTGACAAAATGTATCAACTGTGATGTTGACATTATTTTAATGACTCAGGACTGAATAATTTAAAACAATATCAGTAAGATTTCATGCAACATAAACATCTCAACACGTTGGATACCTTCATAGAAGCAATTAAGACTACTGTAATCATTTTTATTGATGATAAAACTCCATATTAGGAACCCAGAATCCAACTCAACTTCATGCTAGCCAGGCAGGTGCTGTGCGACTGAGCTATAAGCCCAGCTCCACCTGTTCTGTAATTATTCTAAATTTTGGATTCACAAAAGCAAACTTTTCTCCGAATATAAACTTCTTTCAGAACAAAACTTGTGCTGCTTTTCCTTTAATTTTTCTAATGAATCCCATAGTGACTTCACTGAATGGCTATTTTCCAAGGCCTAAAGGGAACATGGCAATGTGTAAAATATGTATTTTTCCAATGCTTATCTTTTTTTCCTCCCAATTCAGGTCACTGTCTGCAAGTGTGATACAGCTTTTAATTCCAGCTTTTATATTCCTTCCATTTTTCCACTATTTAAAGGTTAACTTACATTAAAGAAAACTTCTTCTCAAAAATCTATAGTTCTATGGTCAAATTTTTTTAAGATTTCTACCTAAATGACCCATGAGTCTCAACTTTGCTGCTGTCTTTCAAACAAAATTTCTCAAATGAAAAAGGATAATTGTTAACAATTGTATAAGATACATGCTGTTCATAAGCTAATCAGTTGTCTTTGGAAATGGTTCTTTTTCATAACGATAATTTTATTTTATTTTGATAGAAGAATATGAATCATGCACATTAAGGGATTCAATCAGATATTTACAGAACTGCATCCAACACACACTGAGGATCAATTTCAACTTTTCTATCCACTACCTCCCTTAGCTGCAATCTCTAGTAATTGCTATTCTTTATTCAAGTCAACATTTTACTTTTTGATTCCATAAGTGAGGAAGAAACATGCAGTACTTGTCTTTCTGTATCTGGCTTATTTCATTTAACATAATGCCCTCTATTTCTATTCATTTGGTGCACACGACAGGATTTAATTATTCTTTATAACTGAGCTTCGCTTTGCTTTATTGTGTAGATAGACACTGTATTTCCTTTATTCATATGTTAATGAACACTGAGGCTGATGAAGGCATCAACTTTTCAGAAACCCTATGGCATAGTGTAAGTCCCGGAATGTCTCTTGTTCTCCTTTACTTATTCACAAAAGAACTGAACAATCCTGTGATTGGGCTACATTATACTGTGATATTCTATAGTGTTCCTACAAGTAATATTGCTGAATACATGACGATATATTAATATCTGGCATAAGCATTAGCTTTGTTACAAAGGGATAAACCAATATCTGCTCCATCAGCAAAAGTCAATTCTTAAGTTTTTTGTTGTCGCTGCTGTCGTTCAGAGTCTCACTGTGCAGCCCAGACTTGTAGTGATCCTCCTGCCTCAGCTTCCTAGTGCTGGGATTACAGGTATATGCCACCATGCTCAGACTTGGAAGTCCATTCTTTATTAAGAATTATTAAGAATTTTCTAGTTATTCTAATATTTAGTGTGCTTTTTCTGTCCCAGGATTCTATTTAGGGAACCATGCCTCATTTAGGTGTCATATTGACAAAGACTATTTTCTGGCTCTGATAATTTGTCAGATTTTCTTCGTTTTTGAAGACTTTGAAAGTTTTAAGGAACTCTGATCAGACACTTTGTTAAATGTCCCTCAGTTGGGACTTTCTCATGAACGGAGATAGATTATGCGTTTTATGGAAGATGAGCACAGAAGCAACAGGTTATCTGTATCATGTCATAGGAAATTGACAAACTATTGCCATTGAACTTAATACTTGTGCAATTTGAAAATGCTTATCTTGATCATTTGCCTAAGGCAGTGTTTGTTCATCTGCATTATTACTTTTTCCCTTTTTGTGTGATGTAGTCACAATAAACATCCTATACATCATCTATTATTTTAATAGAATTTAAAAAGTCAATAATGACATATATATATATATATATATATATATATATATATATATATTCTTCCATGACAATAGGTCTCTCTATAAATTCTTTGTAATTCTACAAAGGAAATTTATCTTTCTCCCAATTCATTTAATTATTCAATTATTTATGAATATCAGAATGAATTCATGGTTTCTAAAAAATAGTTTTAAGTATCATCCATTTCTCGAGGTGCCCCAATTTATTCAGCACTGACCATTTGCAGTTCTTACAGTGAGCTCCAAAATGTTGTCAGCACATTTCATCAATGTAGAATTTTGTTTTCTTGTTTGTGGTTTGGATACCTTGTGTGTTTATTTCTAACACAATATGATGTTCTAATCCAGTGCATTGACTACTTCCTTCTTAGAAAGATTCATTTATCTAATCCATTTATTCCGTTTTCTTTTATCTGAGACTGCTACTCGAAACCTAAGTCCTGCCCTTTTTCTTCTGTTTACTGATCATCTCTAATAGTGAGGAATTGGCTTTCACTGCCTCATACTTATTCAATTTTCTAAGTGCACGTATATATCTACATCAATGATGTCTGCGTTGTTATTTTAGTCACACATAAGACAAAGCTTTGTGAACTACACACAGTGTTTATGTGCAGTGTCATTTGCCTTTAGTGTTATGGGTTTCATCCATTTCTGATGTTACTTAGGTCAGCACCTTTCCCCAGTTCCTTTTCTGAGAGTTGCTTTTCATAGATTATAATGCGGTTAAATTTCTTGTCACAGTTCATCTTGGGAGCTTCTAAATTTGGACAGTTTTTTTTAATTTGTATTCATTAATGATTATTTTTGTAGTACACAATTCTAATTTCTATAAAGTGTTTAGTCTTTTAATCTGGTACAAGGTCTCTTTATGCAGCTTGGACTCCTAGTGATCCTCCTGTCTCATCTCCCCAGCACTGGGATTACAGGCTTGTGCCACCACACCTAGTTTCATTGGCCAGCTCAGCAGGCCTGGGGCCAGGTCAGCATGGCATGCCATACTGGGGATCAAAACCAGTACCTTGTGCTAGTCAGCCAGGTTCTTAAACTGCTGATCTATCACACTGGCCCACTATAGGATTTTTAACAATATGTAATGTTATAAATCCACCACAATAGTATACTCAGGATAACCGCATCCCTAATTCCCCCAAAAAGTTATACATTTTACTTATCCTCCATCTTAACCTCAGATAACCCCCAAAACTGTTACTGTCTTTATAATAGATTCCTTTTCTAGAATGTCATATTATTGGAATCATAAATTAAATAATATCTTCATGCTGTCTTTTTATACCTGCTACCTACATTTCAGGACACCTCCTATCTTTTTACAGCTTGATATCTCTTTAGTTTCACCACTGGCTGACATTCTCTTCTTTTACAGAGGTCCCACTCATCTAACTCCTGAAGGTTATCTTGGTTTTTCACCTTTAAGAAAATTATGAATAAAGTTAATATAAGCATTCATATGGAAATTTTTATGTGCATATGTTTTCAAGTCATTCGGGTAAATACCTAGGAGTATAATTGCCATGTGGGTGTGTAGCAAGACTGTATTTAGCTGTGTTAAAACAAAACAGAATGAAACTGCCAAATGTTTTCCAAAGTGACTGCACATTTTGAATTCTCAGAAACACTAAAAGAGTGCTCCTGTTACTCCACACTTCAAAATTTCTATTATCAGTTTGAAAGAACTTAGTCATTCTACTAGGTGTGAAAAGGTGCTGCTATTATTTGTTCACTTTCAGTAAAGGTATTGCTTTGCAGTTCAGGCTGGTCTTGAGCTCAGCAATCTTCCAGGCTTAGCTGCTGAAATGCCAGAGTTACAGGTGTGCACTATCATGCCCAGTTTGGGATTACGTTCTTGTTTTCATTTGACAAGAAACTGTAATGAACATTTCATATACTTGTCATCTGTTTTTATTCTTTGTTAAGATATCCAAATTTGTGGCTGTTATGATTTGTGTCTAGATGTCACCCCCAGCATTGCCCCTCATCCCTGCACAAATCCTCATGACGCCAGAGGGCAGGCATTGTCAGTAATGTCCGTCCTTTTCTGCTCTGCTTGCTTTTTGATGTTTTCCAACACCTTGAACTACTACTGCCTTCTGCCATGCTCCTCAGCATTGGAGCCAGCAAGTATAGAGTGAGACTGCCACAAACTGCGAACTTTAAAACCTTCATTTCCTTAACTATGGAGATTAAATTTGGTTTCAGTGATAAGAGAGAGATGGTTCACAGCGATGAGGCTCAGGCAAAAGAGAAGATCAAGCAGTGGCTATGGGTAGGGCCAGCTGGCAGAGTGCGAGAGAAGCAAGGGCCACAAATGTTTGTTCTTGTCAGGGAACCTGAGGTCTTTCTCTTCTCTTTAAATTAAAAAAAAGAATGAGAATGACAGTAGTAGGGAGAAAAGGTTATGTTTTAGCTTGGAAAACGATCCTATCCATTAATTCTACCATTTTGTTATTTTTATCTGAATTAAAATTTATTTAGGGGTTTGTCATAATTTACATCTGTACCAAAATTTATGTGGCTTATGTAAACTTTGGAGCTGACATAATGTAAACATCATCTAAATCTATAAACCTTATTTCAAAATCAATTTACATAATATGTAAACAAACAGGCTTTCAATCAAAGTTTAATCAACTTATTATTAAATATTAATATAAAACTGACATTCCTTCTAATTTATGTAACTACTGATTAAGCAAACCTTTAATTTAGTTGTGGTTTAAAACCTCATTTATCTTCTTCAAGCAATTGGAAATATTCTATAGACTGTAAAAAGTCACTTCAGGAAACTTATTTCAATTTGAAAAAGTTTTTTTCAGCCACTTAAGTGCAAAACTATATAGGTTATTTTGAAAATTCATATTAACTTTTTTAATGTCTCTAATGTACTTCAAGACACTTTGATCCTATCCTTTGGTCAAAAAAATCTCTAGCTTCTAAAGTACTTAAAGAATTTTGACATTTTTTCTGGTAAAAATATGTGAAAAAATACACATTGTATTTATGCTTCATGTGTAACTACTGAAAATAAGATAACCATATAATTTATCATGTAAAGAAGTATAATTTTTCAAGTAAAACAGTTTAGTAACAGGGCAGTCCCACCCCTGCGGTGCACTGAGACAGTGATTGAGACTTGGTACGGTAGTACACTCCTGTAATCCCAGCACTAGGCAGACTGAAAACAAGAGAATCACTACAAGTCTGATCTACATAGAGAGACCTAGCAGACCCTGTACTAAATACAAAACAACAACAAAAAAAAGAATGTAGGAAAAAGTAATGCTCACAGTAATAATGAGATAAAGTGTATTTATCCTGGATTAATTAGGATTTAACAAAAGTTACATCTAGTCTTAATTTTTAAAAATTCTAAGTGAAGTATTATCAAGAATACTTAAGTGTGCAGACTGCTTAGCTTATTATTTTCATAGGTAGTAATTTATTCAAAAAGTTAATGATATTTTCCCAATTTAAATAGCATTAGTAGAGTACCTTCATATTAGCTTATCAATATAGAGTAGGAAACTAAAAATAAGACAGTAAATTATGGAAAGCCAAAATTGAAAATGCTTATAAGCTTATCATGTTCCAAATTTAGCCATGTAACACACTGCCAGAAAAGTTTCCATTAAAAATTAATTATTGCAAGGGCTGGCAAGATAGCTCAGTAGACTAAGCACCTGCTTAGGCAAGCACAGGGACTGGACTTTAGTCCCTAATATCACATGCCACACTGGCTCCACCCCAGGAGTGCACTGAGCTTGCAATGGAGTCCAAGTGTGGTGGTGCATGCCTGTAAACACAGCTGCTGGGGAGGCTGAAAACAGGAGAAGCACTACAAGTCTGAGCTGCATAGTGAGACTTTGTACCAAAAAAAAAAAAAAAGAAAAGAAAATTAATTATTGTTACTTAATGTCTTGCTTCTCAAAACATATTCAAGGAATATGAGACTATCAATTACTACAGGTTTTGAATGATAAAGCCTTAAGACAATGCCCTGCTTCAGGGCTAAGAACTTCTGGTACATGTAGCATTGATTTTTTCCTGTTAGGTGAGGTAAATAGGGTTGATATGCCCTGATTCTCCTTGTTGATAAGAAAGGGCAAGCCAAAGCTACTGTTTCTAGAGACAAGATATGGGTCTTCAAGAATGAAAGGAGATAATGTCTAAAGGTTTCATGCTAGGACTTCTATTTGAAATTATATCTGCTTATTTTTTAATAAATTGTGGAAGATGTTTTTCTTTTGTATCAAAAAGGCAAAGGAATACCGAGTTTTACACTAAGTGTGTAATAATCTGGGGTTAGCATGATGGGAAAAATGTCATCAGCTAATAGTAAGAAGAGGAGGTGTGTGCAAAAGATCATTGCCAGGCATCTGCGCTTTTACTAGGGGAGCACCTACATGTACCAAAGAGATTGCTGGAATAATTGTGGCTGCATAACACACCACACAAAAGTTAGTACTTCAGAATAACTATTTACTGTTGGTCATGTTTCTATGGTCTGACTGGGTTCAGCTGGATGGTTCTTCTGATCACTGAAGTAAGAAAGGGCCGTGGTCATCTAGGGGTTAAAATGGTTTCAGCAGATGATTTGCTATTGCTACTGAATATTGACAAGGGACTCAGCTCTGCCTTGACTAGGGTATTCTCCATGTGTCCTTTGGTTAAAAACTTGGTTTTCACAGCGGGATTATCAGATTCTAAGGTGAAGGAAGTAAAAGCTACCAGTTTTAGGGTGAATTCTCAAAGAGGAAATTTTAAAATGTTTGGAATAAAAAGGTTTATTCAAAATTGAAATGTGAAGGGGGGAAAAAACATGAAACAATGATGAAGAGGAGGTACTTAAGCTGTGACACAGTTGGTTGGTGTGCTCGCTTATTCCATGTCAGAACAGAATATCCTTAACCTTATGTCCTCTCTTTTTTTTTTTAACCTCAGAAGAGTTACAACCTGAGGTGAGCTAAGTCTCCATGGCTAAGACAAATGGTGAAGCAGTTGACACTTGATAGTTTTCTGTTATCTTCATTCCTCCTTGATGCATAGAAAATTCCTCCCTACAGTTGCATCTGAGAAGCTAATTACCACATCTACAATACTAAAAGTCCTCCTAGGGCTTACACTTGTAAATCTCCAAACAGCTACTTAATCAACTTCAGAATCAATCAGATTTAGCAGAACTACAAGAGCATAATACACTTTTGTGGAAAGGGAAACTATTCTCTATCATTTAATTGAGGACTAATATGCACATACCTACACAGTGAAGAAAGTGGAAGAGGCAGTTGTGATTCTGTTCCCTGGCTATAACAGTTCACATCAAATACACACACCATAACCAAACACCCCTGAAAGGTCCTGTACAATTATGATATCAGTTCAAATCTGAGGCAAATGAGAACTGACACCTCTTCAGAAGTAACTGTGAAGAAAAAAAAAAAAAAAAAAATCAAGGAAGTCATTATCTATTGTGTGTGGACCCAACATAACATGGGGAAAGGGACATGACAGGCACAATACTAATTTCCACTGTAAAAAATGAAACAATCTAGATGTAGTTGCACATTTCTGCCTTCACAGTACACTGGTAGGCTGAGGCAGGATTATTGCAAGTTTCAGTCTTGCCTGGACAACCTAATGAGAACCACTCTCAACATAAAGAAGGGTTGGGGATGTAGCGCAGTGATAGAGCATTCCCCAACTTAATCTTTCAAGGAAGGAAGGAAGGAAGGAAGGAAAGAAGGAAAGAGAATGGGGGCAAATGAAAACAAAAAAGAGAAGAGAAAACTGAAAAGAAAAGAAAAGAAAAGAAAAGAGACAAATACCCACACAACAGTTCATGGTCCATGGTAGTTCTGAAATCTGTCAAGGCATTTCACAATTTCCTCTGTCTCTAAGTCCAGTGTTGTTTCTTTAAGGTTCATTTTTGCTATGTAAGAATAGCTTTCCACACCTCTGTCATCTGGTGGTTTTCTGCTGTCTTCATTCCTCCTTGATGCACAGATGATTCCTCCCTACAGTTGTATCTGAGCAGCTAATTGCATATTTACCACACCATAACAAATGGAGCATAATTGCAGATAGTTTTCTCAGCCTGTGCCCTGCTCATTGTAGATTAGTGATACAAGAGATCTCCTTTCATTTTCAACTACCTCTTACTTTTTTTAACTTAAGAGTTAAAAGTTCTGTTTAAAATGCTAACATTCCCAAAGTGCCATTTTTTAAATAAAGATTCTTTAATATACACTCCTTTCTACAAAGGCCTTAGAATTAAAATATTGTGAGATTTTAAATTCCTAAAATTATATATATTGTCTTTTTGAGATAGGGTCTTGCTATGCAGCTCAGGCTGTCCTTGAGCTCAGTTTTGTAGCCCAGGCTGGTCTCAAACTCACACTGATCCTCCTGCCTCAGCCTCCCAAGTGCTGGAATTACAGGCATGCATCACCACGCCTGGCTTTTTTTTTTTTTTTTTTTTTCAGGACTGGAGTTTGAATTCATGAGCTTGCACTTACCAGGCAGGTACTTCTGCCATGGAGCTATCTACCCAGCCCCAAATTCCTAAAATAATTTTAAATTCCTAATTTTAAATTGTTAAAATTACATTTTTCTAGGCAAGAGGTTTTAAGAAATACTCCCATCAGAGTCATAGAAACTTCGTTCTCTAGGTGACATGATTAACAAGGCAAGTCCTTAAGATCTTTATAAAATCTCTGTAGTCTAGCTGAGAGAATGAATCCTGAGTTTTCTCAAGGTTGAATAAAGGGTCTTTCAGAGGCACCCTTGAGCAGATCATTGCTTTCACTCTAAGGCTGTTTTTTTCTGGGAGCACCATAGATTTGATCTTTGTCTCCAGTTTTTCACTTACTGTGAGTACCTTACTGCTGGGATAAAATGATAATTGATGTTACAGCTCAGCACATCCCGATTTTTATATTTCTTCTAGGACAGAGGTAGATCAAACTATGGACCACAGTTAAAATGCAAGCCATCATAAGCATCTATCAATAAAGTTTTATTGGAGCACTGCCTATTCACCTATTTATTTATATATCATCTAAGCTTACTTCTGTACTACAAGTATAGAGTTTAATAGTTTCTAGAGTCACCATATATCTTAAAATTCCTAAAATACTGATTATCTCATCCATTACAGAGAATGTTTACTAACCCCTACTCCGGATTCTCCTTAAAATTTAAAGTTAACACTTTTAATATTCTATCTAGAAAGCTCCTTGCCAAATATATAACTTCAATAAATACGTTTTCTATCTTTCATATTATCACAAGTTGCAGCATTGAAATACAGTGTCATGTAATTTTTGACTCTCCTTCCCATCTGATTTTTCTTTTCCATTATCATCTCATTATTATTGGCACTTCAGACAAGGCAAGTTTAAGGATTCTAAAACAACTCTTAATAATGCTAAAAAGGGGAATGTTTTAGATGACACTTTTGCTCCTTCCAGAAGCTCTTTCTAAACTTCCAGTAATCCTATCCCAATCTTCTACATCCAAGATTCCCAGTGCAGAAACCAAGCATGGAATTTAATGACTTCATTCATCATTTAAGTTCAGGTACTAGCACTAACTTGGGTTAAGCAGCTTATGCAAATGGTTGGACAAAATTCTGCCGCTCTCTGGATTGCATCTGACTCATTTTCCCAACTACAGAAAACTTTCCACAGAGCCAAGTGCCTCACCTTCCACTTTCTGTTTGAAGAGTCTCAAATTTATCCCTCAAAGTCCTTGTCTAGCATCGTCTTCTTTCCACTAGGGTGAATCTTCCCTCTGAGCCTAATTGGAGTCCTTATTTGGGTGCCAAGTATCAGGGACCTGGCCTAGACCCCCATCTGCCTGTGTGAGGGATTTGGCCAAGGGTGAAAGGAGAAACAGACAAATTTAGCAACACAGGAAGGAAGACTAGGAGGTCAGTGCCTCAGGATGGGCAGAGACAAAGACACCCCAAGCCAACCCCTGTTTAGTGAATGCATACAGTGCCTACATAGGAGGGCTTGGCAGGAGATTCAAGGTGGTGGAAGACTCAGAGGTTGATGACTCAGCAGGCAATGGATCAACCTGGGATGGTTCAAAATGGCAAAGATGATCCCATGCTAGGAAGAATCTTGCCCTGGAGTGTTTTTCAGTCTTAATGGTTTTAGTTTATTTTTGGTGGGAGATGATGGCCCATTGCCAAAGAGATTATGGGAAATCTCAAGAGGGTAATGATGATAACCCCAAGCCTCCACTTAGTCCCTAGGGAAGTATGCAGCATAAGCCATTGTGAATCTCTTGTCCCCAACAATGTCATCCTTTTCTCAGCTCCAAAATGCAGCGATCTTGCTGTCTTGTACCTCTATTCGCTGGTCTCAAATGTGCAGTCCACCCTGGCCTCAGAATTAATCTGCTACAATGGCAATATTTTAAAATTCTGAAATCTTATTTGTCTGGCCAAACAAGCTTAGGAAACACACCCTTCATACTCCCAGGCACTCTGTGGTGACGATGAGATGTCAGTGGATCACTTTTCTAGATTCTTCTAATCAAGGTTTTTCTGGCTACATCGCTGCATGCTTGGAAAGTCAACATCATGTGCTGGGCTTCTAACATAATAGCCCACTCATAGGTCTCAAGGTCCCTTTTGGTTTTCTAGAGCGACAAAGTAAATGATTCCAACTTGATCTAAAATAACATCTAACTTATCTTTAATGATTCTATAAATTACCTGGCCTCAGCCTCTTTTGTATACATCAGCTAAGGGAGCAATCATGTAGAGCTCAATTGGACTTAAACACAGTGGAGGCAGTGTTATTTATTATTATATATATAGCACATTACTCTAAAATGCACCATCATAATGCAATAAGAATTTATTATTTTACAGTCATTTTTTTCTCATCAAAAATACAAAAGCAGGGATGGCCTGATAGCTCAGTGGATTAAAAGTGCCTGCCTCAGCAGAATGTAGTGCCTGGGTCCTATCTCCTGAGTGGCGTGTCACCCTACCCCAACCCCTGGGGTGCACTGAGAGGGTTTTTGAGACCAGGCAAGGTAGTGTGCACCAGTAATCCAGGCACTTGGGAAGCTAAAAACAAAAGAATCACTCGGAGTCCAATCTATATAGTGAGACCCTGAACACCCTGTAGACCCTGTCCTAAATACAGTGTGTGTAAATAAATAAATAAATAAATAAATAAATAAATAAAAGCAAAAATCTAAAAAGCCAATTAATCAGACAGTTCTCAGTCAGGGCCTCTCCTGTGGGAAGTCAACCTATGAGTTGGTAGGCAGGATTCAGCCCTTAGAGAGGGCTCACTGAAGGCTGGCTGAAGGTCTTCATGCCATGGTACCTGTCTTCCTCCCAGTGAGTGATCTGAAAAAGAGACACCAAAGCAAAAAACACAAGGCGTTTTATAACAAAATCTTAGAAATGACATCTCTCTGCTTGTGTGGCGTTCCATCCATTATATGAACCATCAATTAAGTAGAAAATGTTTATTTTTTAAAAAAAATTCTATTTAATCCACCTAACCGAGCCAGCACCATAGGTCGGCAACTTCACATGCTGATATGTTAGTGGGTCACCCTCTCCGTCATGTGACTGATAGGTAAGAGCTACAGCCCACTGCTGCTGCCCAGCCCTGAGACACAGTGTGATGCTCCTTAGCAGAATTTAAAATCCAGTTTCTCTGGATTCATAGTGTTTTTTTCACCTTTGGAAAAGAGAGAAACAGTAAGCTGAACCCACATACCTTGAGGGCCATCTGTAGGGCATGGGAGGGGAGCAGGGCACAGTCTTCATCAGGTCCCATTGTAAAGTAGCTACTGCACTGCCCGAGGGAGGTCCGTGGCTATCAGCCCTGAGAGCCTTGACTCTCTTCTCCAGGCTCCTCTCTCTGTTTGGAGCTTTGCAGCACACATGTTCAGCCCTAGAGGAAGTAAGCAGCAGAAAAACTTGTGAATATCTACAACAGTAGACAGAATGGTTCTTGCATAATCTGCGAATTTCTTTTTGGTCCAGCAGGTTACAGCGACAGCAGTCACTTTGACCTGCACATTTAACACTATGAGATATAAAAGTAGAGAAATTCACAGGTTTGGCAAACTATTCATCTTTCCACTCCTACTGCAGCATAGTTTAGAAAATACAGTATTCTTATAGTGAACCCCTGTAAATTTATTTTAACAAAGCTAGACCATGTAGGTACAGTGTAAACCTTTTCTTTATGATAAGTAGCCCACTTTGGGTTCAGATTTACACTGCAGTTTCTGCCCAGGCTAGTCTTCATCTTCTGACTTATTTCCTTTTTTTGTAATATGTTCTTTGAGATAGGGTTTCACTATATAGTTCAGGCTGAACTTGAACTCACTGTGTAGCTCAGTCTGGCCTCAAACTAGCAATAACTTTCATACCTCAGTCTTCCAATTGGTAGGGCAGCACCTGTGCAGCTTCTCTTCAAAGAGAAATAAACTTATATATGTGACTGACCAAGATCCATTGTGAACACCAGTGATTTTTTTTTTTGACATTAAAGTGGGACCACTACCTAGGTACTGTTAGTAGAGGGCTTCTATCCATGAGATTCCATCCCATAGTCACCACCGCTACCTGAACCGTGACTGACATTATTGTATGGCTCAGATGCTATAACCTCTGGCTGCTGCTCGTGGAGCCAGTCCTCTCATTCTTGCGTCATTTGGAGTTAAACTGCCCTCTTTAATGACCTGCCTTTGTAGAAAGCACTCTACTATACCTTGCTCACTTTTAGAAAATGGAAAACAGATAATTTAGCTGTGCTGTTGGCAGTGACACCATTTTTCATGGCACTCTGAAAATCTAATGTGTGGAGAGTCACCTGTCATCTTCAAAAGTAAACACAAAAAGCCAGCAGCATGGCATTTTGACATTCAGTGCTAACATCCTATGAAGGCTGCATTTGGGGATTCTGTTCAAAACACTCTTCCTATGGATTCATATGCCCTAGACTGGTTTTTATCAGACAAAGCACTATGAAATGCTTCCATAGTTTGTTTTGTAGTTGAAATTCCAGCTTTTAAAATTTTACCTACTTGCTATCATTTTTATTGTTTTCATTAAACTAAATGTTTCCTATCACAGAACCCAGCTAGTGGTGATCTAGAGACCCTAGTTACTTTCTAGTCAGATGTGAAGCACATATTTAATGTATGATCTTCATATATTTTAATGCGGAATGTGGTGCCAATTCAGATGCAAGGTGTTTTGTAAACAGTCATCTTCAAATGAATTGGTATTATTGCTACCATCCTACAGCCTAAAATGGGACTAGAGCTAACAGATAATTTGGCAACTTCTCCCAGAAGCCATTCAAAATGAAAACAGAATGTCAGCAATTTTTCTCTTTATTCTTAAACAACAAAATCTGATTTTAATGAGCTCATAGGACACCTATTAAAATATGATGCAATCTACGTAATGATTTGTAGTATAGCAAGAATATTTGAGGATTTTAAAAATAATTTTGTCTGTGAAATAAGAGCAGACTGAAACACATGTATAAAATATATAAGAAGATGCTACAGTATAATAAAACTGTAAGTATACATAGCCACCACCCAGGTGAAGAAATAGAACTTTATCTGTGTGTGTGTGTGTGTGTGTGTGTGTGTGTGTGTGTGTGTTACCAGGGATTGAACTCAGGATCTTGTGCATGCCAGGCAAGCACTTACTCCACTGAGCTATCTCTCCAGCCCCAACCTTTTAAAAGCCTTCTATTTACCCCACTTCTATTTCCCTTTCTGCTATCTACATGGATTCTGTGTTAATCATTTCCTATTTTTCTAAATTTTTACAACCTACATATGAATTTTATATAATGTACAGTTTCTATCACTTTCCATTTGATTTTATCAATTCTATTTTTCTACTCTGGCTTGTCACTTATACCCAAAAATGACTCTATCATTCGTCTTTGTTGATTCATTTTTTAGTTATGTTTCATTACATTGTTTTCCACTTTATAGACTGCTTCTGTATGAATATAATAGAACATAGTTTCTTCTTTAGTGGGATACTAATGTTATAACTGTTTTCTTTGCATATCACCACAGTATTCTTATTATCTATATTCTTCTACATGATTTCTTGTTCATATAGGTAACATAACAAGCACCAACTAGTGGAATTTCTTAGTAATAAATATGAGCATGTCCAACTCCACAATAATACCTCAGCAATGGGAATGGGTTAGCACAACCCACAAAGTCTTGCTAGGTAATACAACAAGGTTTGTTGTTGCTCATTACCATGATCTAGACATGGCTTGGATATGGCCCCCAAACGTTCATGTAATGAAATTTAATCCGTACTGTGAGGTATTAAGAGCATGAAGCTTAATCTGACTATGCTGTTACCTGTGAGAGGTAACAGTGATTAGATAAGGGAATGAGTGAAGCCTCATGATTCGGAATGGGAGCTTTATAAGAGGGAGACCCAGAACACAAAGTATGCTCTCTGTGTCTTACCATGTGATATCCTCCACTGCCATGGACTCTACTAGCAAGGCAGTGGCTAGACTGGTTCTCTTGCCCTTGGGCCAAAACTAGGAGCCAAAATAGACCTCTCTTGTTTATTGCTTAGCTAGTCTACAGCATGACACTCTGAACAGCAAGAGAGGCTAATACAATATATTATGGTTTCATCTTAAATGGTCATGTAGGGAGAGTCCTTCACACAGTTCTCCCCTAGTGATCCCAAAAATCAGTACCAAAAAGGGGGAAATATCCATCCAATCATTCTTAAGTTCTAACAGTCTCCCACTTGGAAATGACATTGATCACACAGCCACACTTAACTTCAAGGGGGACAAAAGTCCCAGTGGAAAAATAATAAAAATCTGTGAGCAGCCCAAATTTCTATTATTAATGATTTTTTTTGTCTTTTTGAGACAGGGTCTTGCTATGCAGTTGAGGCTGGCCTTGAGCTCACTTTTGTAGCCCAGGGAAGTCTCGAACTTGCACTAGTCCTCCTGCCTCAGCCTCCTGAGTGCTGGGATTACAGGCGTGAGCCACCACGTGATTATAAGCTATTTCCAAAATGACATCTCTGATTTGTGTACCTAAGAGACAGGAAAAGAGATCCATTGTTTCATATCCTGGCAATTCTTTCATTATCAAATATTAAAATGTTTTTATCTTGACACATTTTAATAATGTCATTATTTTTAACTTAATATCCTGGTTGGAAATTTTCATTAATTATGTAGTAAATGTACGATTTAAAAATATTGGAAAAATATAAATAATTTAAAAATACTTGAAACATTCATCCTGTTTTAACTACAAGTGTAGTAGCATCTGTCTGAATATAGTTGCTTATTTTATTCAGACTGTAGGACTACATAATAAACAGTACCATATCGATCAGTCTAGCAAATATGGAGGCTTGTATAGATTTGGTTTTAAGATAGTGAAAAAAGGGTTGATTTCAAAATTCAAAGTAAGGACCACACATCATAATGCAGATGGTGGATGGCAAATATAGCTCAGAGGTGCAAGGTTATGAATTTGTTTGCTGGTACATGTAAAAAATAAAAGAATCCCACAATACAGAGCTTTAATGTAAACTAAACTCTGCATCATATATGGCTCATCCTTCATAGCTAGCATCTATATCATAATGTATATATACCCTAATACTTCTGAATTCCTACAGATTAAGGATGGAATAAATAAAGCTTTAGATAAAAATTGTGATTCATTTAACAAATATTTATCAGATATTTCCACATACAATGCTAAGAAATGAAAATGAAATGACGATGTAAGCAGACAAAAGAGTTTGCATTCTGGGTTGTATAAGCTAGCAGTGGAAATAAATTTAATTATGCAACATACTTTCTGGGGATATATGCTAAAACTACCTGAACCCTTTTTACTGGTCACAACGATGTCTGTATTGATTGTGCTATAAAGTAATGGATTTAAACTGAATTCAACTATTCAAAGCCTTAGAAAAAAGTTAATGATAATATTTCCTTGATTTCTTACCCATATGTCATAAGATTTTCAGGTTACCCTTATAAATTCAGAACCACAAAGGTGATAAAAAATATCTTAATAAGATAGTTTATGTCATAGATGAACAGGTCCTAATCAAGGTGAAGTGTTTGTCTACAGATACTTAACAAGGCGATTGAGAATCCAAATGGTACAAACTTAGGAATTATTTTATGTTCCAAATAGAAATAGTGAAAAGATCAAAGTACAAAGAAAGCCTGGAAGAGACTGTGGCACAGACAGTAAAATATAAAATATGTAGATTGTTAATGTAAACACCTTTGAGTGCATTTATTAGGATGCCTAACTAAATAACTTTACTCATAGTTTTTCAAGGACATTGGCTAAGATGTTGGAACTATTAAAAGTACTAGTAAAGTAGTGTTTAAGATTTGAACATAACTAAAATGAATTCTGGATGGGCACCATCTGTGACCATCTAGGCAATTTCAAAGAGGCCATGGTGGTGGACAGAGCTCATGTCCTGTGCTGCACTAGTAATTAAACTCAGAATCTGTCATTCATCTCTGCTTTGCAAATAAGCTGAGGATTCAGAGATTTCACAGTGACAGAAAAAATAGGAATTTAGCAGGCAGTTCAATAGAAAAAGGGTTGTAGAAACTGTAAAGATGAGAACTCTGCTTCTGGCTGTCAGAGGAGCTGACAGGACTCAGACAGGCTCCAGCAGGGAAAGAAGGTGTTTTCTAGTGCAACCACAAAGCTGTTGGAGAGACCAGGACTGGATAATAAAGTAGCCAGTGTAGTTGCTCATACGCTGTATGTTCTAAAACACATAAAATTGTATTTCAAATGACCTCTCTCAAGATATAACACTAATTATATTTGTGTTGTTTAAGGAAGGGAAGTCTTTTCCTCTGTAGAATAACCAAGAATCAGGAGGACATATATATATATATATATATATATATATATATATATATATATATAATATCTGCCCAGTAATTAGGGTAGGGGTAGAGGCATGGGTCTGCTTTTCACTGCACGGCAGTTTTACTGTTACCTTCAGGTTTCACGATGCTGTTGCTGAGGCCAGGCTGGGAGCAAGGATTCTCCCAAAGGTTCACTAATTCCACCATGAAGTCCATCCCCCAGGGCGCGTTCCCCTACGAACACCTGTGACACTGCCCACTAACTTCTGGACAGGGTGATTGCTCTATCAGTATTGATTAGTAATTTCCATTTGGTGAGCTTCAAGCAACTCTAATATTTTATGGCTCTCCCAGTCTCTTAGGCAGAATGATTTCACCCCTCTCAATTGTTAAAAGCCTCATCTTTCTCCTTTGGTTAAGCCCCACTCTCTTCAAAAATCTCTTGGAGGTTTTCCTAGTTACCTAGAAAGCTTGCTAGCATGTTGGGAGCCTGAAACATGGAACCTGAACATATAGTGTTGCCTTAGGGTAGAAAGCTCACATTCAGAATACAAAGGCAGCTCTGCAGTTAAAGTTTGTATCTTAAGCATCCCCTAAAGTCCATGTGTTGAAGGCTTGGTCACCAACTTGTGTAACTAATGGAAGGTAGTGGAGCCTTTAAGAGCCAGAGGGTACTAGATGAGAGTTAGGTCTTTAGAGACATCACCTTGAAAACAACATGGGACCCTGGCCTTCTCTCTTTCTTGCTTCTTTTATACCATGAGTTGAGCACTTCCCTCTGCTGTGCAGTCTCTGCCATGGTATATTGCCTCTCACCACAGATGCAAAAGCAATGGAGCCAAGTGACCAGGGACTATCACCTCAGAAAGTAGGCTACAACAGTCCATGCCTCCTTTACATTGATTCCCCCAGGTATTTTGCCCCTTTGATAAAAGGCTCAGAGAGCTATCTCCTGATAAGAAATATCTCCCTCATAAAGTATAATGTGTACTAAAGTTATGCAAAGCTATGAAGCTCATAAATTTCGATGACAAAAGAACTTAGTTTCACTCAAGGTAGAATTAATTTCACAAAAGGTTAGCAAAAATGATTTAGGAAAAGAAATAAACAAATAGAGAGAAGATTTTACAAGTCATCACTATATTAAAGATAAGGCAGAGTTGTATCACTAAAGATGCAAATTGTAGTACTATTAGTTAAAGGAATAGAGAATATGTCTTTCATTTATAAAGTTTGTGTAAAGCAAATAAACAAATAAAAGTAAACATATAGCCTAATATTGTGGTGGGGATGGGAGTTAGAAACAAACCTGTAAATGAAAGTGAAAAGCTTATTACTGAAGTGTAAATGTCTCAGATCTATCTACCTGCAATGATACTTGGCTAAGCATGTCATTTTAGCATATTGGAAGAAAAGAGATCCAAATGTTACTATCCTATAAACAAGAAGTAATTAGCTCATTTATAGATAAATTCTAGTAATTAGTATACAAGGAACAGCATACACTTTTTCTGTGCCTTCTTCTTTTTTCTTAGTCTCTAGTAAATTCTGTTTTAAAAATTCCAATCTCTTCTCAGATTAAGAAGCAAAGTATTTTTAAGCTACAATCAAGACCTAAGGAAATTTGAGTGCTCAGGTGCTTAGCATGGTGGGAGTGCTATTAATTCTGGTGTAGCCTTGCAAAATAGGCCAACCTATGGAAAAAAGTATGTGCAAATCATATGCTTCATAAGAGAGGAGAAAATACAGAATGAAATAGTTTAGAACAGAAAATATTTGTCTCCGTGCATCACAGATACTTGCCTTGGGTGAGGTGGTAGGCTCTGGTAAGGCAGAATATGGAGGGAGAGAGGCTACCATGTTCTTCATAAGTATGTGAGCATCTGGGCATTTCTGGAGGCTTTGGAATACGTCATTGATATGGATATTTACAACTCTACTCAAGGTAAAAGAGAATCTTATCACTTTCTCTTCTGTATCATCTTTTTATCTTCCTGCTGCAGTATCAAAAAATAAACTTTCCTAAAGTATAAATAAAAAAAGTATGCAAATTTCAGGTCATTAAGAAGTTTAACTGCTTTACTCTTGACTGTGCTACTTTCTAGGACACATGATAAATATGGGCTTATTTTGCTAGAACAACTGGATTTCTGGATGTTCATAAATGAAGTTGGTATCTTGTGCTCTAGCGTAAATAAAAATTAACTGATAATGAACCAAATACCAACCAATGAGAGATAAAGCAATGAAATTCTTGGAAAAATAGAGGTAAATTTTCATGATATTGGATTTGCTACAATTCCTTGACATATCATCTAAAACAGAACCAACAACAGAAAACAAGAAAAATCAAGCTGTATTTCATCAAAATTCATGAATTTTGTATACAAAAGGACACTATTAAGAAAAAGTGCCAAATAATGGGGTATAGGGCTCTAATCCCAGCACTTGGGAGATTGAGGAAGGACCGAGAGTTAGAGGCCAACCGTGTCTCAACTTAGAAATAAAAATTGTAAATGGGTAGGAATGCAGCTCAGTGTTACACTGGCCGTGGTTTCAATGTCCAGCATCACAGACCAAAAAATAAAAAGGAAAATAAATTGAACAGACATCTTACAAATAAGGAAAAGTACAGTATATGCAAATCATATATCTAATAAGAAACATGTCTAGAATATATTTTAAAAATCCATATTCAACAAAATGTCAAAGCCCAATTAAAAATAGGTCAGAGACTAGCACTAGATTTATTTTTTTCTTTTTTTATATATTTAGTACAATATCTACAGGGTCTCAGTACACAGACTGGATGTGCAGTGATCCTCTCATTTTTAGCCTCACAAGCACTGGGATTACAGGAGCACCACCATGCCCAGTCTCAATCATTGTCTCAGTGGGCCCAGGGGCAAGGCTGGCATGGCATGC